>JAPMUY010010835.1:0-128867 GCA_026901105.3 Galaxias olidus | reverse complement strand
GTATCTACTTCAATATTCACTTGGTGACACTGACACACTCTGGGAATATAGCGGCTGAAATATACAGAATGCAAGGCTTCCTGTAAGATGAAAGATGTTGATGATGCTTCTTGAAGGTTTTCTTAAAGTTTTCCTTTTGGTCAGTAAATGGATAGTTTTTTTCCCCTTCACATGGTGGTGCAGTGCCTGCATAATTCCTAGACATAATGTATCTTTATAAAACATAAAAAACATTAGCTTTGGCTAACATGTCATTCTACTTTTATTTTTATATTTGTTGGTTTGTTTATACAGGGTTGACTGATGGAAACTACATCATTTTTGCAGATGTACCCTGTATATATGGCAGGTAATAATAATAAGAAAATAAAACATTTAAAATAGCCAATGAATACAAATGTGTTACAATCCAATACACGGTTTACAGTTCGTCGCATAGGCAACAAAGGAGGAGGAGCTTCGGCCACCCAGCTTTGTTGGAGGTCACACAGCCTATTTGCTGGAAAGACTTCGGGTCCCCTCACCAGCAGCGCACTCCAAACAATACACAGCAACTTCCACTGGACAAACAAGGGCGTCTCTGACCTAAACTATACTGCTAACTTGACTAATAGTCACATATAAAAAGGGCACTCCTCATAGGAAAGCAAAATCCCCCCAAAATCTAATGATGTCTCATTAGTGTCTCTTTTTTTCTCCAATACACAAATGAGACATTTGTGATACTTAACTAAAACTTTTGTCTCTTACCTCTCAAAATCTACTATAAAAGAGAAATTGACATTAAGTCTCACATTTGTCTTAAACTGAGAGGTAAAGGAGATATCACCATTGTTTCGAATGAGTCTCATTTGTATCTCCAAGTATTTGACAAGTATTTTTTATCTCAATGAAAGCACAAGTCTCAAAATCAAGTTCTCTTTTACTACCCTAAGATGTAAGGCTTGTTGCTGAGGTGCGACCCAAATGCAGACACTGGAGAACACAAGGCTAGGAACAAAATAAAAATGGAGACTGGAGGCAAGTGTAACCGAAACATAGACTTTACTAGTTGATTTCTGAGGTAAGCACAGGAGACAACGCATGGCAAAAATAATGACTGAACAAAGCACCAGAGTAACACAGGAACTTAAATAGTGGAGCTAAACAAAAGAACACAGGTGGAAACAATAAAACAATAATCAGGCAATAAGGAATCAACTCAGGTGGCAGTAATAACAAAATCAACACAAGAAACTGGAAGGAGCAGAGGGCAGAAAACCCTTAGGAGCTGTCCATGGTGTTGGTCGCCTGCCAGCCAAGAGAGGGCACCTGGGTGCTGTCTAGGGTGCTGAAGGCCGCCATGGTGCGCCCTCAGGTGTCCGTGGGAGCGGCCAGACACTGACAGGACCCCCTCCCCGACGCGCGACTCCGGATGAGTCTACCGGAATGCCCGGAAGAAGAGGAGAGAAAAGACTTGATCAAGTCCTTGTCCAGGATGACCCCCGTCGGAACCCAGGACCGCTCCTCTGGCCCGTAACCCTCCCAGTCCACCAGAAACTGCCGACGACCCCGAACCAGGCGTGTTGCCATGATGGCCCACACCGTGTATGCCGGCCGACCAGCGATGATCCGGGGAGCCAGTGCCATGCTGTCACGGGGGCAGAGAGGACTGGTCTTCCGCAGTTTCAGCTGGGAGACATGGAAGACGGGGTGGACTCGGATGGTCCTAGGGAGCCTGAGCCGGAACGTGACAGGGTTGACCCTACGCACCACCTGGAAGGGTCTGACAAACCGGGGCTGGAGCTTGGCAGGAGTACCTCGGAGGGGCAGTCACGGGTAGAGAGCCAGACCCACTGACCGACCCGGTAGCGGGGACCAGCGCGGCGACGGCAATTGGCCTGCTTCTCCATGGCACCACGGGCCTTGAGCAGAGCTGACCGGGCCCTCTTCCAGACCCGGCGGCAGCGCTTCACGAACGCCAGAGCCGACGGGACGTTGACCTCAACCTCCTGCTCCGGGAACATAGGAACCGGATAGCCAAGCAGGCACTCGTGGGGAGACATGCCCAGGGCCGAGTGCCGCAGGGTGTTGTGGGCAAGGAGAGGCTGACCGTTGCCCCCACTAAGCGACAGAAGGCCTTCCAGAACCTGGAGACAAACTGGGGGCCACGGTCGCAGGGAATCCGTAGAAACGGAACACGTGGTGGAGGACCAAGGTAGCAGTCTCCTGAGCCGAAGGAAGCTTGGGCAGCGCCACGAAACGGACCGTCTTTGAAAAACGGTCCACCACCACAAGAACCACGGTGTTTCCCTGGGACTCTGAGAGGCCAGTCACGAAGTCCAGGGAGACGTGGGACCATGGGCGACCAGGGACAGGAAGAGGCTGCAGGAGAGCAGCAGGAGGCGGCAGGAGGACTCTTGTTTCGCGCACAGGTAGGACAAGCTGTCACATACGCCTCCACATCCTTCCTCAGGCTAGGCCACCAAAACCGCCGCTGCAGGACATCGAGGGTGCGAGTACGACCAGGATGGCAAAACCAGGGCGAGGCGTGGGCCCAGGTGAGAACTCGGGACCGCAACTGGGGAGGCCCAAAAAGACAGCGTGAAGGGCCCCAAGGTGGGGGCTGGGTGTGTTGGTTGGCTCGGCTTACCTCCTTCACGATGTCCCATTGAAGAGGAGCCAGGACACAGGTTGAGGGAACTATGGCGTCTTCTGTAGGCTGAGAGACGTGGGATCCGGACAGACGGGACAGGGCGTCGGGCTTACCGTTCTTCGTTCCAGGGCGGAAAGTGATGACAATGTCGAACCTCTCGAAGAGTAGTTCCGCTCAGCAGGAGTCAGAGGCTCGGCCACAGGCAGCTGGAGGATAGGCGCCGTGGTGAACCAACGTTTGAGCTCCCCAAAGGCCTCCTTAGCTGCCGAGGACAGCACAAATCGACCGGAGGCCTAACGGGTGAGCTCGGTGAGAGGGAGAGCCAGCCGCCCGAAGTTCCTGATGAACCACCGATAGAAATTGGCAAACCCAAGGAACCGCTGGACCTCCTTCACCGAGGTCGGCTCTGGCCACTCCTGGACTGCGCGCACCTTGTTGTCGTCCATTTCCAGGCTCCCCTCAAAGACCACATACCCCAGGAAGGCAATGCGTCGAATGTGGAACTCGCAATTGGGAGCCTTGACAAACAGGCGGTGCTGGAGGAGACGCCGCAGCACAGTCCGGATGTGGCCCTCATGCTCAACCTCTGACCCCGAGAAGATGAGGATGTCGTCGAGGTAGACGTAGACAAACAGTCCCAGGAATTCTCGGAGCACAGAGTTGATGAGGGCCCCCCTGGAGCCTCTCAAAGGCGGTGTTCATGAGAGGGAGGGGGTACTTGTTCTTAACCGTGATTTTGTTGAGGCCCCGATAATCCACATAAGGATGGAGATCACCCCCCTTCTTGCCCATGACGAAGAACCCTGCGCCAGCAGGGGATGTTGAAGGGCGGATGAACCCGGTGGATGAACCCGGCCGCCAGTGCCTGCTGAACGTAGGCCTCCATCACGTGGTGTTCCTGGACGGGCAAGGCAAATGTCCGCCCACGAGGAGGAGTGAACCCCGGGAGTAGGGCGATGGCACAGTCAAACTCCCGGTGAGGCAGTAACGTGCTGCTGCGCGCCTTACTGAAGACAGTCCCTAGATCATGGTAGCAGGGAGGTACTAGGGACAGGTCAGTCTCAGGAGTCTCTATAGCGGGTTCAGAGCCACGACCTGCAGGGGGCGCTCCAGCCGATGCAGAGGCAATCCATGGCACCGCGCCCATGACTCGTCCACAAAGCTCTCGGCTGCCCCGGAGTCCACGAAGGCCTGGACCTGAACCTGCATGCCTTCCCCTCAAGACAGAGACACAGGCAAAACCAGACGAGAAGGCAAAGCAGTGGTAGCAACGTGAAAACTGCTCACCTGAGACTTGTCCGCCGGAAGTCTGTCTCCTGTGGCCATTTGGGGGCAGCGGTTCCTGAAGTGGCCTGACCCACCGCAATAGATGCAGCGCCCCTCATGAAGGCGACGAGCCCTCTCAGCCGTGAAGAGCCGGGACCCCCCCACTTCCATGGGCTCAGAACCCACCTGGGGGGGCAGAGGCTTGTAGACCGAGAGGGATTGACGGTCGGACGAGGACCGGCCTGACTGGCGCCGCTCCCGAAGGCGCTTATCGATGTGCATGGCAACTGAGATAAGCTCCTCCAGGTCGTCCAGGTCCTCTCTGGCAGAACGGTGGCTCAGTGGTTAGCACTGTTGCCTCACAGCAAGAAGGTCCTTTCTGTGTGGAGTTTGCATGTTCTCCCCATGTTTGTGTGGGTTTCCTCCGGGTACTCCGCTTTCCTCCCACCATCAAAAAAACATGCCGCATCCTCCTACCAGTCCCCTGACCAGTCACTGCCAATTCAACTGGAGTCGGTCTGTCTGTCCTATCTGTGTGAGTCTGTCGTAATATATTGGGTGAGCAAGTCTGGCGCAAATTGGCTGCCGTGGTATCACTCAGACTGAGTGTTGTGTTTGATAGCTGTCGGTCCATTCGTAGTTCGTTCTGTGTTATTAATTGGCGACCAATGTGTGTAAAGCGCTTTGAGTATCTAGAAAAGCACTAAAAACTAAATAAAATGAATTATTATTATTATTATTATTATTAATAACTCAAGGGTAATCTTAAAACAAGGGTCTTTCTGTGTGGAGTTTGTGTGTTCTCCCTGTGTTTGCGTGGGTTTCCTCCCACAGTCCAAAAACATGCAGGTTAATTGGTGACTCTAAATTGTCCGTAGGGTGTGAATGTGAGTGTGAGTTGTTGTCTGTCCCTATATGTCGGCCCTGTGATAGACTGGCGACCTGTCCAGGGTGTACCCCGCCTCTCGCCCAGTGTCCGCTGGGATAGGCTCCAGCCCCCCCCCCCCCCCCCCCCCCCCCCCCCCGCGACCCTGCATAGGATAAGCAGTATAGCTGATGGATGGATGGATTAACTCGTCCTGGATCCGGTCGTTCAACCCACGGTAGAACAAGGGCAACTCGGCGGCAGCGTTCAAGCCGCTCTCCACCGCCAGAGAACGGAACTCAACTGCGTAGTCGGCCACAGTACGCGACCCCTGGCGGATGGCGAGCAGCCGTGTCACAGCCTCGGCCCCATTTCAGCGATGGTCGAAGGTTCGACGGAAGTCCTCCATGAAGCGAGTGGAATTGCTGAGTGACCGGGACCCACTCTCAGCCACAGCCGTTGCCCAAGTGAGAGCCCTGCCTGTGAGGAGAGCCATGATGAATGCCACCCGGGTAAGCAGAGGGCTGGCTGCGAAAGATGTTAGTACACTGGTGCAGAAAACTACGACAGCCCCCCCGGGTGGCCAACGTATCTCTCTGGAGCAGGGAGAGCCACCTCCCTACCCGGGGGGCCTACCACGCTGGGTAGCGGAGCATTGGCAGATGCCGACGCCTGGGGCTGGGGAGGAGCCGGAATCAAAGCCTCCACCTTTGCAGTAAGGGACCGCTGAGCGAGGACGAGCGGTTCCACCGCCTGGGCAAGCCCCTGGAACTGCCCAACTAAGGCTCGCAGCTCCTCATGCTGCCGTCCCATGGTTACTCACCACAGACGTCTGCTGGGTCGACATAGGGTGGTTCAGTCATTCTGTAAGGCTTGTTGCTGAGGTGCGACCCAAATTCAGACACTGGAGAACGGAAGGCTAGAAACAAAATAAATACGGAGACTGGAGGCAAGTGTAACCGAAACGTAGACTTTACTGGGAGATTTCTTAGGTAAGCACAGGAGACAACGCATGGCACAAATAATGACTGAACAAAGGACCAGAGTAACACAGGAACTTAAATAGTGGAGCTAAACAAAAGAACACAGGTGGAAATGATAAATCCACCTGGCAATAAGGAATCAACTCAGGTGGCAGTAATAACAAAATCAACACAAGAAACTGGAAGGAGCAGAGGGCAGAAAACCCTTAGGAGCTGTCCATGGTGTTGGTCGCCTGCCAGCCAAGAGAGGGCACCTGGGTGCTGTCCAGGGTGCTGAAGGCCGCCATGGTGCGCCCTCAGGTGTCCGTGGGAACGACCGGACCCTGACATAAGAGGCCTTTAGGAGCAAGAAGTCAAAAACAAACGAGCACAAATGAGACAAGATTAAGAACTAATTTATTGCTTCTAGACAACGAGACAGAATTTTCCCTCTGGGTCTGGGAGTCAAGGTCAATTGAAACCAAGCAAATGGCCTTCAGCATGTTGATCTTGATCGAAACAATTTGATCCAAAAAATTTAAGTTCTAAAGTTAGAACAAATATATCACGTGAGGAATACCTAGCTAACATTAGCTACCTTCAAAAATATGTACAAAAACATTCAATAAATATTTAATCTAAGACCAACTAGATAATACAGTGCATCCGGAAAGTATTCATACCCCTTCACTTTTTCCACATTTTATTATGTTACAGCCTAATTCCAAAATGGATTAAATAAAATAAATTACTCAATATTCTACACACAATACCACATAATGACAAAGTGAAAAAATTTTTTTTTAATTTTTTGCAAATGTATTAAAAATAAAAAAAATTTATATCACATGTACATAAGTATTCACACCCTTTGCTCAATACTTTGTTGAAGCACCTTTGGCAGCAATTACAGCCTCAAGTCTTCTGGAGTATGATGCTACAAGCTTGCCACACCTATTTTGGGGCAGTTTCTCCAATTCTTCTTTGCAGATCGTCTCAAGCTCCATCAGGTTGGATGGGGAGCGTCGGTGCACAGCCATTTTCAGATCTCTCCAAAGATGTTCAATCGGGTTCAAGTCTGGGCTCTGGCTGGGCCACTCAGGGACATTCACAGACTTGTCCCGAAGCCATTTCTTTGTTATCTTGGCTGTGTGCTTAGGGTCGTTGTCCTGTTGGAAGGTCAACCTTCGCCCCAGTCTGAGGTCCAGAACGCTCTGGAGCAGGTTTTCATCAAGGATCTCTCTGTACATTGCTGCATCCATCTTTCCCTTGATCCTGACTAGTCTCCCAGTTCCCGCCGCTGAAAAACACCCCCACAGCATGATGCTGCCACCACCAGGCTTCACTGTAGGGATGGTATTGGCCAGGTGATGAGCACTGCCAGGTTTCCTCCAGACATGACGCTTGGCACTCAGGCCAAAGAGTTCAATCTTGGTTTCATCAGACCAGAGAATTTTGTTTCTCATGGTCTGAGAGTCCTTTAGGTGCCTTTTGGCAAACTCCATGCGGGCTGTCATGTGCCTTTTACTGAGGAGTGGCTTCCGTCTGGCCACTCTACCATAAAAGCCTGATTGGTGGAGTGCTGCAGAGATGGTTGTCCTTCTGGAAGGTTCTCCCATCTCCACAGAGGAACACTGGAGCTCTGTCAGAGTGACCATCGGGTTCTTAGTCACCTCCCTGACCAAGGCCCTTCTCCCCCGATTGCTCAGTTTGGCCGGGCGGCCAGCTCTAGGAAGAGTCCTGGTGGTTCCAAACTTCTTCCATTTGCGAATGATGGAGACCACTGTGCTCGTTGGGACCTTCAATGCTGCAGACATATTTTTTGTACCCTTCCCCAGATCTGTGCCTCGATACAATCCTGTCTCGGAGGTCTCCACACAATTCCTTGGACTTCATAACTTGGTTTGTGGTCTGACATGCACTGTCAACTGTGGGACCTTATATTAACAGGTGTGTGCCTTTCCAAATCATGTCCAATCAATTGAATTTACCACAGGTGGACTCCAATCAAGTTGTAGAAACATCTCAAGGATGATCAGTGGAAACGGGATGCACCCGAGCTCAATTTCGAGTGTCACAGCAAAGCGTGTGAATACTTCTGTACATGTGATATTTTATTTTTTTATTTTTAATACATTTGCAAAAAATTCAAAAAAACTTTTTTCACTTGGTCATTATGCGGTATGGTATGTGGAATGTTGAGAATTTTTTTTATTTAATCCATTTTGGAATTAGGCTGTAACATAATAAAATGTGGAAAAAGTGAAGGGGTATGAATACTTTCCGGATGCACTGTATGTGCTGTACAGTCTGCCTGCAAGGGCGCCATAGCAACCATTGTTTAAAACAACAACACGCTGGTGAGCTCATCAATGGCAAATGGCCATGAACAAGCGTGTGTTGGCAGACAGGAGAATACAGTGAATGCTGAAGAAAAAATGCTTTTCTAATGTTGAACAGACTGTGAACACTCTCCAAGATGTAGGTGTAGATTGGTCAAAGACAACAATCAAGAGGAGACTCCATCAGCATAACCTTGGAGCATTCACGTGGCTGCCACTGCAACCAGCTTACTGGTGTTCATAAAGGATTTGAAGAGAATATGTTTCAAAGTATACAGCTCAAACCTGTCTGACAAAAAATACAGCCTACACAACCAAGATCTTACATCCAAAAACTGGAATGTTATGATTGACCAAGTCTTTCACTTACCATGCATCTAACAAATTATGTGTTTCACTAAAGACCAGATAAAATGGGAAAGCCTCCAAATAAAGAAATAAAATGTGATGTCTACAGGCCTGGCAGAGAACAGAAACAAACAAAGCTTTTAGCCATGTGTATTAGTCAGAGACTTTAGTCGCAAAGGGTTTTTTCCAAATATTTACAAAAATATTAAATGTTTCTTAAAACAGTGGAACTCTGTTAAACAAAATATACAATTCCTGCAGGTTATAAGTATATATCCCCTCAATTGAATGGTGCACTTTAACGTCACAGGTGTCATTTCAAATTCAATGAGCTGGAGTACAAAGCATAACAAACAAAGAATAATCTAGTAAATCTGCCTCAGTCGCTGCAGGGAAAGTCCTCCAGTCAGCGATCGTTAATTAGCCATTTTGTGTCCGTGACAATTCTAGGGGGAACTTGGTCCAGATTTCAAACTTTGAAATGGATGGGTTATATTTGTGGTTGGTTGACTAGGCATTGTTGAATTGAAGTGATATATCATGATATAACATTTTCAACATCTAAAAGATTTGCTTTAATACTAATCAAAAATAAGAAAATAGCATATGGAAAATAGATTTAAGAAATTAAATCATGGTATTAAAACATTTTCATATCAAAAATGTACATGTACTTTAAAAATTCCAGTAGAACACCACAGTAGAACTTCCAGCAACTTGTCTAAACCAACATTTAACTATTGAAAATCAAATCAAGAAGCATTCTTGGAATCTCAAACATCTTGACAAAGCCCAAAAGAGTCTTCAATTGCATTGCTCCCAAGTAGAATCTTTTGTTTCTGAAAGTATTTAAAATTCCACAACCGGGTCATGGTATAGAGTTGGTATTTAAAATTGCCTCTCATGATTGCTGAACCATGAACAGAGCACTACTCCTAATGTGTCTTGTCATTTAATTCCTAATTGGCTTAAAGATGCTGTTCAAACAAACACACACACACACACACACACACACACAGCAAGAGAGAGAGAGAGAGACCTACACAAATATCATTACGTGGAATATGTCCGGCTGGTATTAAAGCTTGTTACAATTACAACAGTAGTCCGAATATTTTCTCCCTGTACAGTTGCACGTGTAAATCAGCAGCTTCCAAATGTGCTTGTATTTTATCATGAAAAAAATTTGCATTATGAAAAGCGGGCTCTTTTTACAGGAGATCTAATTGAAGTTTAATTTAGCATATTTTAAAGTGATCACTTTTTCTATTCATCTATTCATTTGGATATAGCCAAGGTTCTATATAAAATGTCCTTGCCAAAATGAGATTCATGAGAAAGTTGAGTACTTACTCTCATTACAAACTGCTAAACTGTATGCTGTATTTTTAATTGCAGTAAATGTCTTGAATCCTGTGGTGACAAGAAACTATCTTGTGATGACTGAACTCTTTTTGGTTTTATACAAGTTTACGGCTGTTATTTTAAAGTGTGTTTGTGTGTGTCTCTTTAACCCATTATCTCGTGTGATATATCAGACCTCTAATTTGTTAATTTGAATAAAGATGAATAAAGAATCAAGATTAAGGACATTTACCCATACAGAACCCCGTCTTCTTTTAGGCAAGGTGGTAATCCCCAGATGCAATTTATTATGTCAACCCTCTTTATTGAAATTATTAAACTATCATATAAGAGGGAGATGAGTTCTAGCTGTTCCAGATGCTGCTTTGAATTTCTCAGTGAAAATATCGTTCTAGTTTTTCTAAGACTATCTTTCTTTTTCTCTATTTCCCAATACTATTCATTGAGGATGCAAGGGCTATTTCATTGCTGGTAATTGCTCAAACACTGTGTGTTAGAAAAAAGCAGACATGGAGGACCATTGAAGTAGAAAAAAATTCTAAAGCAAGAGTAAAAGCAATGGCAACTAAACGGAAAATGGGCATGCTGCTTTGAAAAATATAAATCTGATTTGCCATGTGATATTACATTACATGTTTTTTTTTTCTGGAACTCGAAGTAAGGCTATAATTATGAAAGGCATATCATAATAAATTATTACAGCAGTTGTTAGGGTTAAATAGTTCTGTTGAGGATTTGGATCGGAGTCAAACATAAATTCCTACCGGTTTGCAACACCACACAGTGTTCCCGAAATTTAATTCCACACCAGCTTCCAGTAGCAGAGATTCCAATGATTGCTCCTAAAATGTAAACTTTTTTAATTTATTTTTTTGATTTATTCATGTAGGATAGTGAGCTAAAGATTCCGACATAATTTTGTCTTTAGCGCTTTAGCCTAGATGAGAGGTTTTCCAAACGCATGATCAGTAAGTTACAGCCAGCAGGTTACCGAAGAAACTAATTTATGTAGTGGTCAATAGTTAATAAACACTCAGCTCCCATGTGGGAAAGCCCTGTTTATTTCCGTAATTAACTAATTCCAAATCATGTTAGCCTGAGTATGCTACCTACTTAACGGATTAAGCATATCGTAATTCTTATTTACTGCTTTTCAATGTTGTAGGCCTATAGGGCTAGGCTACATCCGGTGTCAGGCAGAAAACCAACACACCTATGTTAATGTGGGTGGTTTGTAAAGTCACGATGTCAACAACCAGCAAACGTGTAATAATTTTGAGTTCACTCTGTAAACGGATAACTGAGTTTCTAACTAAAAGACCTGAGTTCAGCACCGCGGACAGTGGCCCTATTGCTACACACAAGGTCTCATCTATGACTAATCCCGTTTAGATAAAACACGTACGACTTGCCCCCGGGGAAATAACTGCATCGAACCATTATGGACTACATTACTTTACCAAACGGTTGAATTAGCTACATCTTATGCCCTGAAGGAATAGTACTGAGCTAGACATAGGCCTGATCTATAGTAACGCCTTTCACCTGATTAACAAAGTAATCGAAATATGGTAGACCATGAAGTTGTACAGGAAATTCTGTGAATAATAGGCTAATTTGGAGTGCAATGTAGAACTAAGATGTTTATCTCCTCAACCAGCAAGACCAAAACATTGTCAGATAACTGTAAAATTACATTTCTCAAATAGCCACATAGACAATTTCACTGAATGTTCCGAATATCTATAAATGCATGAAACAATTTGAGTGAAAACTTTATACTTACATATACTTCAGAGAATTATTTTCTCTTCAGAGCGTAACTTGAGATAGGCCTAACAGGAAAAATTATTTCTGATAGTTTTTCACTGATGTCTGGCAGGCTATAATCGTGTGATATTTATTTTGTAAAGAAACTGCATTATGATTATTAATAGTGACAAATCTGAACAACAAACTATCTGATTGTTGGATATAGAGTGAGAACTGTCCGCAATGTCTGAAGGTGGAAACAACACCTGGAAAAATGCCTGGCTCATCTCCTATTTGTCAGGCAGTCAAGGAGATGGCTGATTGGCAATACATATCAACGGCTGTCTTTTGGGGGAAAACAAACCATCCTTACAATTGCTTTCAATACGATCTTGGAAAACTTTGTATAAGTTTAGGATTAAAGAAATTGACAGCGCAATGCCCAAAAAATGGCTGTCACACTTTGGAACAACTAAATATTTTTTACATATTCAAGTAATGGGGATGGGTATGGACGATTTTACAGAAATGATTCATATTCAAGGTTGAAGAAAAGCCCCAAAAAAGTTTTAGTTTTGATTAACACCATTTCTAAGGCACACATATATACAAAAATTACAATCAAAATTTTACATATATTTATTTTCTGTAATCCCTTTCTGGTCACTACCAAAACATGGTTAAGATTGTGTAATAATTAGGAATGCATTTCACCTTTTAACACTATGTTTTTCATGTAAAGTAGATTTTCTCAAAATTATATTGGTTTGTTTGAAAACTAAGTTTTTTTGTAAGAATTTAAAAAATAATTTAAATAAATAATAAACAACATAAAACTAAAATCCATATGCAATTTTTGTTATAAAATGTGTGAAATGCCTTATATTGACTTCATAAGATATGATGCATACACATAATCAATCAATATAATATAATATAATTTGAATTGATATCTCAACAAAGTTTTTGTGAGATCCTTTGTGAAAAAAAAGGGTGTTCGGAAACTGTTTCGGTTGTGACTACAGTGTTTCGGTAGTGACAACTATTAATTTTTTCATTATGTCACCACCGAAACGGTATAATTTTTATAATTATTTTGGAAAGAATTTAAGATAATCCAATTGTACAACTAAATTGCTAGCATGCACATGGCTAGCAAATAGATATTTGGAGTGATATACACTAATTAATGCATGTATCATTAAAAAGTGGGGAAAAGAACCACACAAATCCACAATCACAGTCCAGATTTTTTTTATTTGGATCAATTTTGTGTTATATATTTTAGACGATCATCTTTCACATCATAATGAAACAAGGATGTTTTCCAACTGTCAGAGGATAATGGCACTATGACGCTGTAATTTAATTTAGTTGCTACATTTAATGTGAATTTCAGGCATTTATACATTTCTTACTTATTTCCCTTTTCATACATTTTCATTGTAGAATTCAATATTTTGAATAATTTCTGGATCAACAGTTTTGGTGGACACCTTGTTCCAGGCACAGGAAATGCTGGCACATGCCACATTGTGTAACCCAAGCGGGCAGAGGCTTCCCACTGGAACATGAGCACACCAACATGTCAGCATCTTTTACAAAGTCCGAAGAATAAATGCATGCTGAAAGTTATGCGGATAAACAATAACAACTATAACTATCATCTTAAAATGTTCTACAAAAGCTTCTGCATGAATGTCTCACAGAACACTTTATTACACCATAATAATACTGGGTAGGAAAAATACCAATTTCAGATTAGGACCCGGATTAGTACGGATACGGATAGATTATTTAGTTGTTATCATTTCAATATACACAGGATAGGATGTTATAATATCCATAATGCCATCCTCCAAGAGGAGCACTTCAAAAGACAATATTTTAGAATGGACTTGGGATGAGAGCAGGTCATTGGGGTTTTCAAGTTGGCACCCTCCATCCCGAATGTTTCGTTAATTTGAGCCCACGACACCTCCAGAAGGCTTAACAGTGAGCAATGACGTCTCAGAGCCACCCCCCTCTATATCCGCTCTCGGCACTGCCAGATATTAAGAAAAAAAAAACCTGATGTTTATTAAACCGGGAGATATCCCTATACCTATCCCTATTACCTATTCCTGCAGGCACTTTCTGCCAACTCTGCAGGGATACTTACCACCTGAAAAGAAGATTCTTTCCCTACTCTCCTGCAGGCTTGAAAAATGACGCTCTGCAGGAAAGACTTACCTTTTTTACCTCTGTCCTCAGATTAAACCACATTTTATGGTTTTTTATGTTCTTTACTTTTGTGTCCATATAGGATCCCTTCTTTTCAGCCACAGCCACTGGCTACTTCTTTCTGCTATATCTGATATAGCTTTTATGGTGTGGCGCAATTCATTGCTGCAGATCCCTAACTCCTTAAGTAGTTTGGTTGTTGATATTGCCACAAATCCACGGCATCCAACTTCCACAGGACACACCTTTGCTCTCCAACCTCGCTGTTCTGCCTCATTTGCTAATTCGCTATAGCGTAGTTTCTTTCTTTCGTATGCCTCGTCTATTGCTTCTTCCCACGGGACTGTTAGCTCTATAAAATAAACAATTTGCTGTGTGTTAGACCAGAGTAATAAGTCTGGTCTTAAGTTGGTTGTTGCAATATCTGATGGGACTCTCAGTTGTTGGCTGACATCAGCAAGCATTTTCCAATCACATGCTCTCCTCAGCTGCCCTGAGTTTTGTTTTGCCCTACAACTCTTCTTTCCCGGTACTCCCTCCCTGACAAAGCGAATGTGGTGCATGTCGCCCTCTGCTCCAATTGGCAGGGCATTAACTGTTGAGCGCCTATGCTCTGTTGCTTCCGCCAAGCATTTTAGTACTTGATTCTGGCGCCAGGTGTATCTACCTTGAGTAAGGCTGGTCCTGCAACCAGCCATTATGTGTTTGAGATTAGCCGTCCCACCACAGAGGGGGCATGTTGGATCCTCACCTACCCATTGGCTAAGATTTGTCGGTGTTGGCAGTACATCATAGGTTGCCCTAACAATGAAGCTAAAAGTCCTTCCAGGTAATTTTCCTTTGCTCTACACTTTCCCAGTTCATCCATCGCCCTTGTTTGGCTTGTGAGACAGTTTTAGCGCTCCTTACTGCTTCCTCTTGCTTACGTATCTGTTCTATGACTAATTTGCGTTGTTCCAAAGGGGTTGCTTTTGACCATCTCTGTTTACTTGTACCAAGTCCAAATCCTCCTCGTCCATGTTTTACTTGTCCTACTATTTCCGTATGTTTAAGGGCTGCTTTTGCTTGCAGTACTGCCTCTTTTGGATTCCATTTCCGTCCTGTTGCTAATGTGGATGCCGCTTTTCTTACTATACTATCTCGGGATTCCGTAAGTGTCATTTCTAATCTAACTTTAGTGCACTTAAATGCCTCTGTTAGCCCGGTAAGCGGCAGCTCCGGCACCTTTCCCATAAAGAGCCAGGCTACTAAGACACCGTGGCACCCCTAACCATTTCCTAGCATAAAAACTGACTCTTCTTTCTAGCTTTTCAACTTTAGTGATGGGTATATCATACACTGTCAATGGCCACATGATCCAGGGTAGAAGTCCAAACTGTAGGCACCATAGTTTTAACTTTCCTGGCAACCCTGACTTCTCAATGCTTTCTAGGCCTCTGTTCAGTTCTATCTTTGCTCCACCTGCTCAGAGTCTTTAAGGGTAGCTTCCTTGCTTCCTCCCCAGCACTCTCAAACCTTCTGCAAAGAAACCGATACCCATAAACAGCATTCCAACTAATCACCAGTTTGAACTCACCTGGCGATCTCTCAGTGGAATGCCTCACCACCACGGTCCTGCAGCGTCCTCTACTGGACAGATGCCGACACAACCCTCACACTACCATTGTAGCCAGCTTGCTAGATAATGTTAACTACTAAGCTAGCTGGCTTTTGAATGATTAACATGAGCTTGCTAGCAAATACTACAGACAATAACTGGCAAGCTAATCAACGAGATGAAACAGCTAGCAGATCTCGTACTGCTACTGTTGTTGTATTGTGTGTGCAGACAGTTTGTTTTTTCCGCATCATACTGATGTGCCAATTCGAACCAATGAGGTTTCTTGATCATAACCCAGGTTAACTAACCCTTTCATACTGCAGTCGAGCCAGGTCCGACCCTGAAATAACCCAGGTTGCGGACCTGTGTCGAATAAACAATTAAAATATTGTTATGTTATGGATCGGCGCATCAGCATGACAAGGAAAACACAAGCTGTTTCGTCTTACATATAGCTGGCCAGCTATTATCTGTAGAATTAGCAAAGGATGTACATGCTTAGGTCTATACTCTTTGGTGTTAGCTAGCTAGCATGCAAAAGTGGCCCAAACAAAACATTTTTGCTCATATGTGACACAAGTCTGTTTTTCTCATAACAGTGTGAATAGCACAAATCACATGGAATCTGATGTTTTCAATTTGGATTTGGGACACTTTCATATGTGGTGCTAAATTGGATGCAGGTCGGATATTTTGAAATGTAACCTCAAGTCTGAACAGTCAATTCGGAATCCATGCAACTTTTACGTCTGTCTCGATTTTGCGCTCTGCGTGTGACATCTTTGTTATTGTTCTTTTGCGTATGCGGGTCAGTTCAGGACCGTGACCAGTTCACACTGTCTGATATTGGCCACATTTAAAACTAATAGTGTGAACAGCCAAACAAAAAAATCGGATCTGAGCATAAATCCTAATTGAGCATGAACATTGCATAATAACAGCATATTGGCGAGAAATTTTCTGAAAGGTTGCCTGCAGATGCAGTGGCACTAGCTGCTTATATGAGTGAAGATTTGGGTCATTTGCGGTAAAAAAATGTATTACGTAGCTGGCCTGAGTTTCGAAACCTGCCTGCTAGTTCGTACTACCATACTAGCTGTTAGATAAATTGCCCACTTATTACATATGGCAGCCCACCTAACTATGGCAGGCTAGAACCGGCCCTGGTCCCTGACATTAGCAGGCTGGCTAGTTCTAATTTATTGCCGGCAAACATCCAAACTATTTTGAACGGTAGGCTACTAGTAATGTAATATACTGCATTGTACTTTCATAATGTGATTAGAAGATTTATGAATGCAAACAATGTGTTGTGCTGACTACCACAAGCTCACAAATCACATTCCTTTCCATGTCGCCCTCCTTGTCTGCTTTCTTATTGCCTCGGGTGTGCAACATCAGACTGTTGTACAATTTAGATGAGCGACATTTGGATGTGCGACTCTCTTCTAAACCAAACAAATTAAAAATTTATTTAAATAGAGGTGGGAGGAAAAACGTCAACGAAGTTTACTAGTAACCCTTTTGAGGGGTCAGTGGAATGGATAAAATGACTTAACGAAAGCCTTGTGCTAGATTATTGGTAGGGACAATTCAGTGGTCCCTTGGCATTGGTGGGGATATGCCCCTACCGCTTTGACAGCTTTAGTTTTCGCGCCACTGTAGCCTGTACTAGTGTGCGCGGCGCTGCTCTTTCAGCACCAGAGAGCATGCAAAACGCTAAAGCAAATGAGCATGAACAGACCGCAGCCTACTAGGCTATTCATAAAAAAGAAATGCAAATCGACAATAATGCATTGAAAACTAATTTAGGGAAACAAAATTAAAAATATATTTTGAGAAAATAATAGGGACAGAAATTGTATTTGTTTTTTATCAAACAATGTTTAGTCATTTGGTGTGGCGGAAAGAATTTTGCCGTGGCGGTGAACACAAAACGTTACTAGCGGAAACAGTGGATAAACAGTCTAGGGTAAATACAGTATGATTCGCTTAGGTAATTAAAATAGAGGCTAAGGTAAAACTTCTGAATAACATAGGATTTTGGAGTATATTGTTTCTAGGGCTGTCAAAGTTAAAGTTTGTTTTAATGCCACACATTTTTTGATGCAGTTTACATAGTCCTAAATTGGACAGAAACTAGTAAGCAATGGATAAAGAAAAGGGTATTTTTTAATGACCAGTTACAACGAATTATGGAATGTCCATTCCTCAACAACCCTGGGGATGAAATCTATCTGAAACACAATGTGACACTGATAATGATATTTCTTTGCCAGCATGGATAGTAGTCAGAGAGGCTTCACACATCTCAATTAACAGTAAACGTATTTTAGTTATGTTAGTTCTTGCAAACTAGCCTACACCATCATTTTATACATACATCCGATATTATTTCGCCTGCTGACAATATAGCCAGTCTTACTGAATGTTAATTCAAAAAAAAATTAAATAATAAGTAGGCTACTAAATGAAAGTCCCCCTCCAGTTATTTTATAAAACAATAAAAATATTCTGCTTAAACTTATAAAATCATGTCTTATGTTTTTTCTGAAAAATACGTTCAATTACCTTGTTAAAATCCTAAAAATGTAATCTTCTCCTGCCTCATTAAAAATTCCTGAATCTGAGTCGCCCCACCACCCTCTATTCAAATACCCACCCAGCCCTCGCCCCCTCCTCTGCCACCGTGCATACTTGCTCTCGAGTCACCCCGCCCATGAACGGTGGTTAATTAGAAATGGTTAATTAAAAATTTGTGACGTCACAACTCTGGTTTATTTGAACTTGCCCACCACTGTCTTTGGTGCACTGCAGTTTCAAAGCAGAAGTGCTCAGCCATGGCTGCTTCTTTTGCTCCTGATGTCTTGTAGCACATGAAAAACACCACAAGAACATGCTAACGTTAAAAACTTTATTTTCACTGGAGGGGGTCTTTAAGAATTTGATTTGTAAGCAATTTTTTGCCAAGCCATTTCCATCACCTTGTCTATTATGGCAGTAATGCCCTTGTTGGGGATAAGACACCTTTATATTCAGTGTCGAGTTCCATCAGCATTTCTCTCACGAGAATAACACCGCCCTTGCTGGTTTATGAAGAATTTTATCTGCTTTTCGACAATCGATTGTTCCGGGCTGCTTATGTACTCCGTGCGCGTACACATGCCAGATACAGGCCTGGCTTGAGTTAACAGGCCAGTTCTGTAGCTCTCATCTTGTAACTGAAGTAAAGTAGGTCACATGTGTCATCTCAAATGTCTATTACACTCCACCCTGCACCCCCTCTTGGCCTAAATAAGTAATTACACAAGTCAATCTAGCATGCTATGTCAGTGTTTCTGATCTAGTGACTTAAGGCTCCAGTATACTTCAAGCGAAAGCAAAACAATTCGCTTTCGCTGAGAGTGGGCAAACAAAAATCAGCAAAGCGACATCGCCTTGGTTGTTCGTTCGCCTGGAACTGCGCAGCCCATTTTTTCTAGCTCAGCGAACGCGGCAAAAGCAAACAGCAGCAAACATCCTGTATGTGAATGGTCCAAGTATATGGTGGATGGTAGCCTGCGCTGACGAAAGCTTTGGATGGCTAGGTTTGGTTTGCGGGTACCGCCTTTACTGTTATTTTTTGACACAGTGGCACTTATTTTGAAAAGTTTGGAATTTATTCTTAAACTATGAGCACTTATGAGAGCAGCTTAACTGAAGAAGTTAAAAAATATGAACACTTTTAAAACTCATAACCAATCGTGTATTTTTGCGATCCGTAAGGTTTGGTTCCCCCTGCTGTATTGGGGTGTAGCTACCGCAAACTCAAATCAGTAGCGAACAAGTATACCATCACAGCCTCGGCGAACAAGCGAAAGAGAAACAAACGAACAGGAAAAGTTTGCTTTTGCGCGAAGTATAATGGAGCCTTCAGACAACTGTGACGCTTCTTTTTGTTTTGCATTTTATCATGGTTAACGATTTGGAAATTCACATCGACAGTATTTTTATACACCGGGGTTTACGGTTAAACCGGAAATCGGCACAACCCTGTCCAGTAACTTAATTTAGTTCAGAACCTTGCAACTCTAAATTGCAATAACAATGAACATAACAATGTTTCTATATTATTGCGTTAAATTAATCCCTGTGCTATTCTCTCCTGGCCTTAAGTGCGAGGCATCCTACACCAGAGAACACATTTGTATTATATAATGCTTTTGTGTTATTAAGTGCAGGGTAGAAAGTTAAAAACATACAGAACAACCATATTGCCAGGGGCGGACTGGCAAATGAAAGCAGCCTGGGAATTTGCTGTCAATGGGCCCCAATTTGATACACTAAATTCGAGCTGGCACAAGATGTTTGTCGATCAACGAATCATTAATTAAAAACAACAAAAACAAGCTGTTATTGTTTGCTTTAGTCTTAGACCTATATGTAAAACGATTGAACACGTTTTTGTGTTTGTGTGTATAGAAAGCAAAAGTGTAAGTAAAGCAGCTGTAGGTAGTTTCTGGTTATGGGAACCCCTACCGTCTGCTTTGTGTAATTATTTTTACCTAATGATTCAGTGCATGTTGCTAGCAAGATCATCAACTATACTCCAGGTATAATATTCTCTTCCTGATTTACTGACACACTTCCTTGTGCCATAAAGCAATTCATCACCTGTCTAAACCCTCGAACGAGCTATACTCAACCAAGCAATACTTTCTTCCTATCTCAAGCAGAACAACCTTCTAGATCTGCAACAGTCAGGATTCAAGGTGGGCCACTCAATGGAGACCGCCCTTCTTGCGGTTACGGGGGCACTCCACACGGCGAGAGCAGACTCCCTCTTCTCTATTCTCATTCTCCTGGACCTCTCTGCTGCTTTTGACACCGTGAACCACCAGACTCTCCTTACCCTTGAAGACCTTGGCCTCTCAGGGTCTGCGCTCTCCGTGCTTGCATCCTACCTGACGTGTCGATCATACCAGGTAGCCTGGAGAGGGTTGGTCTCAAAACCGTCCAGCATCTCGACCGGGGTCCCTCAGGGCTCAGTCCTGGGCCCTCTCCTTTTCTCTCTATATACAAATTCACTGGGCTCAGTCATACATTCACATGGCCTGTCCTATCGCTTCTACGCCGACGACGCTCAAATAACTAACTAACTATCTCCCTCCCTACCTCTGACACCCAGGTGGTGCAACGCATATAGGCATGCCTGGCTGATATCTCAGTGTGGATGGCAGCTCACCACCTGAAACTCAACCCTGACAAAACAGAATACCTCTTCATTCCTGGGAAGTCCAGCCCGTTCCAAGACCTAACCATCACTGTTGATAACACTGTGGTTTCTTCCTCTAGTACAGCAAAGAACCGGGGGGTCACCCTGGACAACCAGCTGTCCTTCTCAGCTAACACTGCGGCAGTAACACACTCCTGCAGATTCCTTCTCTACAACAAAAGGATATGACCCTTCCTTACAAGAGAGGCTGCGCAGGTCATAGTCCAGGCCCTTGTCATCTCATGCAACTCCCTCTTGGCTGGGCTGACTGTGAGCGCCATCAAACCTCTTCAGCTCATCCAGAACACAGCCACTCGTCTCGGTCTTCAACCTCCCCAAGTTCACTCACACCGCTCCTCTAGTCTACACACTGCACTGGCTGCAGGTAGCAGTACATATCAAAATCAAGTCACTTGTCCTAGCTCGTCGGGCGACGACCGGTACTGCACCCTCCTACCTGCAGTTGACGCTCAAACCCTACACCCCGTCCTGACCACTGCACTCTGAAAGAGGATGGCAGCGGCGCATGCTGGGCAGCTGCACTAAACCCCAGACGACAAAGGACAGTCACAGCAGCAGCAACACGGCTCTAGGCTGCGTACGCTCTGGGTGTGTGCGTGGGACTTTAATAAAAGGATTACTCCCAACTCCGAACAACCGTGTCTCCACTCGATATGTGCTCAGAACTTCACAACTGGCGCCTAACGTGGGGCATTGATCGGGACAGCACCATGACTCTCCGCTGGCCCAAGTGCTGACTTGCGTCCTTGCGTGAGTTTGACCTCCAACTCAAGCAGACCCAATTGGAAAACCGGAACATGCTGCTCCGGCTCAAAGAAAAGAAAGTGACAGGGGACTCATCCCGGCACCTGCACGTCCAGATGCACCGTATGGAGGAGGCGGACAACCCTGAAGCCTTCCTCACCACCTTTGAGGAAACTGTACGGATGTGCGGATGGCCGGAGGAAAAATGGGCCTGCCACCTGCTCCCATTCCTCACAGGGGAGGTCCAGCAGGGCTGGCGTCAGAGACAGCCAACTACAGGGTGGTGACCAGGACAATATGGGAACGGTTGAGGCTGAACCCAGAGGAGCGCCGGCGCCGGTTCCGAGCCTTGGCCTTCACTGCAGGCCACTGCTATGCCTACGCACAGCAGCTACTGGACTGGGCCAGAGGGTCCAGAGCTTGGCGCTTGTTCCTGTGGAGGGGATGGAGCCGACACCTGCACCAACTTCCCCCACCCTGCAGACAGATACAGTACTCTTTCGCCAGGTGAGGGATGCCAACGATGTGGGTGGCCAGGCCATTTTCGGAAGGAGTGCCGCAGATGGAGGTGGGCCAGATTGTCCACGTCGCTGGCATACTGACCCCTTCCCCCGGTTCAGGGGCAACGTACCGCATTCCGGTAAGGTTGCAAGGGGGGACACACCAGGCTCTACTGGATTCTGGATGAATGCAGTCCATGATCCAAGAGCGCCTGGTTCAACTCGCGGCAATAGTGGAAGCAGCACGGGTGTATTCATGGGGATGTGCACAAGTACCCAGTGGTCCCTATCGAAATTCGTTATGGAGGAAAAAACAGAATAAAGGTTAGCTCTCACCTTTTGCATCCCCTGATCATAGGAACGGATTGGCCTGGGTTTGATAGATTAGTGGGGGGGAATGTGGGGGCGCGGTCACGACAAGCAGGGACATGTGAGATGTGTTTGGCGCTGATGTGAGGGCTCCCGATTCAGCAGAGTCCGCCAGGGAGGGGAGTGGGGGGGGGGGGGTCTTCGTCCGAGGTTCCCTTGCCAGTGTTTTACCACATGGAGGATTTCCCTCTCGAGCAGTCTCATAATGCCACTCTACGCTTTGCTCTTAGCCAAGTGCTAAAAATTGATGGCGTGCTGGTATGGCTAGACGCAACACCATCTTGCCCGTATGTTTCATTGATTAGGGATAGGTTGTACAGAGTGAGTCGTGACACTCAGAGACAGGAATAAGTGTTACAATTGTTAGTACCAGAAAGCCGTCAGAAAGAGATATTTCAGGCTCATTACAACCCAATGGCCGGCCACCTGGGATTTACTAAGACAAGATCGGATAATGGCCCGTTTCTATTGGAGGGGGATACGGGCAGTAGTATGCAAGTGGTGTGCGTCCTTCCCGGAATGCCAAGGGCCTTCCAATAAAAATCGCCCATTCAGTACAGCAGCATAGCCAATAGCTGACAGAAAATCCAGAAAGAAGAAGACGATGAAGAAGGCGATATGCTAGACGTAGGATCTCAGGTGCCCCCTAATTCGATATTATCTCTTCATTAAAACCCATTTGAGTGGATAACTTTGGTGGAGAAAATACGAGTTAAAGAGCTTGGACCAGACCAACCAGATATTAACCTTCTGAGACCGACGGGCGTGCCCATCAGTCATCCACAACCAAATCATCATAATAAAATAAACAATTTGGCCTAGAGACGATTTGTTTTTTGTATTTTAAACTAGAGAACTATAGCTTTAATTGAAGACCATTTTGGTCGATGTATGTTTTTTGCATACTTTTCCACAGACCTACGAAATAGGCAACTTTCTTCGTGCGTAGCCTATCCATAGGTTGCGTTACCTCTTGCCTTTCCATAGTATCTATTGATCTATTGTTAATTTTTGCTGGGTTTTATGACGTCATTAAAATATACGACAGTATAGGTCATGTGATTTGAAGTTTTGAGTGTTTACTCCAAAGAATACGAAGATAACCATTAGACATACATGTGTCTATGTCAATGAAGATAAACACTTTCCATTGGAACACTGTCATATTGGATCATCCAGCAGATAAAAGACGCAACACATATGTATTTTTTACTATTACAAGCTAGTATGGCCAGAAGAAAGACACTCACTCGATAAGAAGCTATAGGCTATAAGAGAAGATATAAGGCTATGAGAGAGGATATTTCGAAGTGATGAGGGAGAGGACAGCGCGTAATTTTCCAGACAGCGGATCCAGCCAAGAATCACAAAATGTTGACTATTTTAGAGAAGGAATAGCTCCATTAAGTAGTTTCAAATTGTAATAATATTTGGGCTCACGTGAATAATTGCCAATGTTTTATTGAAAGGAATGCTAGCCTTTTGTTATTTCTAGCTGGTGTGTTGAAAGTAAGTGTAGCCTAGTGAGCGTACCGGTGCGCCATAGCACACTTTTACCTGGCATAATTTTATCATCTCAATATCATCACAAGGGTCTATGATATTGAGAAATAGCCATGGGTAATCCCTTACTATTTTCCAAATGATACTAGTTTACTATTTCATTTGAATTATCATATAGCCTACAATTGATGTTTTGTAATAACCAACATTGTAACTTGTCTCTAGTGTAAATGTGGGGGGAGGGAATGGTTGCATAGGTGTCGGGTGTTCAGGGTAGGGTGTGAAAGTTATGAATGGGGGTAGGATGTAAATGCAAATCGTGCTTGACATACAGTAGGTGTGTGGGTCTGTGTTCAGGCACTCTGCATGAAGTTTAATTTCCAGACAAATGTAACTGAATTGCTATTACTGTTGTTATTATTGTTGTAAAATTGATATTTTATTAGTGTTGATCATGAACAGAGTGCAGCAAAGCCTGCAATTCCTGTAAATCAACAAGCACCCCCCAGCACAGACCAGCAGGCACCACATGCTCTTGTAGCCCAGCAATCGCCAACGTCTGGTTTTTCCACTTTCTGGACATTGCTGTCACCAATTCATTCATCCTCCAGAAAGAAGTATGTGCAAAAACAACATGTCACATCAGGTCTTTGTTGAGCTGCTCACTGCTGAACTTTGTGGGTGCTATGAATAACACCCCAGAAGAGAGGAAATATGAATATACTCCTATGGCCTTTGTTCCAGCCAATGTAGATTCAGACGGCATTAGTAGGCCGCAGGAAGTGCAAATAAATACACTCCATGGCAGTGTAAGGAGTGTCAGAACCCCGTGTGAGATGTTTTACAGAAACTTCCAAGATCAGTATCACAGTTAGGGACCACTAGAAGATTTCCTTTTTTATTTTATTTATACCATTATTAACCAGGTAAGTCCAACTGCAAACGAGTTCTCTTTTTTCAGAGTGGTAGAACTTTTTCACTGTAAAAACATGTACGGACAATGGTCTAAATATTGTAAATAGTTTAGTGGGAAAGTGATTTATGAGGTCCCATACACTTACCTCTGATGCCAAAAACTGGTGGCTACATCATAACTGAATTTAAACTTTACTTTCATGCTTTTTTGCTGTGTTTTGCTACAAAAATCCATCGCCGTTTTTATGTTTTGTTTTGTTTTGTTTATTATGGTCATACATCGCATTCTGCAGTCCAAAAATGTGGTTTGAGTGTCACGCTTTATTAGCCTCAACTGTACTGAGTCTGGGGATATGTGTTACTTTACTACACTACTAGAAATGACAGTAATATTGGTTCAAATGTTAAGATATCAAAAACGACCATAAAAGGCCCTATGTCTCAGAGGGTTAAGATAGAACAACAGGCTAGTGAAAAAAAACCTAAAAAGTACATGCAAGGCTTCTCCTGTAGTTGGTATAACAAAAAGGCTTGGCTAGCTGGATGCAGTCATGGAAATGCCATATTTTTCATCCCATGCTTTTTAGAACGACTAGGACAGATACAACAACATGGACTGTTACCTTATCACCACACCCATGACAACAGCAGAGTCAGAGAGGTGCTTTTCTACTTTATAGAGAATCAAGAGTAGTGGTCATCTCAACTTATTGATTAGGCCGATTTCTGGCATTTTTCAATAATTGGCAGTTGGCCGATGCCTGTTCTCAGACGGCCTATTAACAAATAATTTCTGTAGACAATGATGTTAGCGCTTCCCCTTGTCAAAATTTCACCATTCTACAATAAAGATACTTTGAACGTGCAAGTGCAGACATTAGTGGTGGGTGCTGTGGAACAGTTGGAAACGTGTTAATGCTTAATGTAACTGTTTTGTGCCGTAGCTTTGCGCACACACTTTAGGCTATGGGAGTTTTTTCTGTCTGGTCTCCCCTCCCAGTTTCTCCTATGTTCCAGCTGCAGGTCGTTTTGGTGATCATCATGACGACCAATCGCGGTCATTCCATTAACTGGACAAAGAAGAGGTCTGTCACCTCCACAGGGTCAGAATCGAAACCGTGAGTGTAGGTATTGCCACAAAAAGGGCCACATACTAGAAGAATGCTACGCATTGAAAAACAGACCGTCATACTTGCAAAACCCTTCAGTCGGTAGTGGGTTGTATCAGGATAGAGGCAGTGGCACTGCTGCGCCTAGTCTGTCAATAAGCCAAAAGCAGGATGTGAAAGAGGGGCTTTGTGCAAGGTTTGAACCATTTGTATGTACGGGTTTTGTGTCACTGTCGGGTGATTCAAAGGATCAACGGCCGGTCTCCATACTGAGAGATCCGGGGAGTTCATGCTGTCCACCATTCTGCCTTGTCGGAAGACTCATTATGTCAGTCTAATGTTGTAGTACAGGGGATTGATATGGTTTACTTACCCGCTCCTCAACACAAAATGAATAAACAGTCGGGGTTAAGCAGCAGATTTTCCAAAGTTGCTGTGCGTCCTGTGCTGCCAGTGAAGGGGGTAGAGTTTATTATGGGAAATGATATTCCCGGGGGTAAGGTAACGCCTTGTCTGGAAGTATTGAAAGAACCAGTGCTAGAGAAAGAGGACAACAGAGCAGCAGAACTGTTTCCGAATGTTTTTCCAGAGTGTATAGTTACGCACGCTCAATCCAAAAATATGGGGAAGGTTTAGCAGACACATTCTTTTCCAATGATCTCCTTACTGAAAGAAAGGGAGTTGACCGGACATCAGCGTCGGATAATATGTCTGGCAATGATGAAGTGTATGAGCCGAATGCAGAAACAATCGGCTTGTCGGTTATGAGAGAGGAGTTTATAGAAGCTCAGAGGAGTGATGTAACGCTGAAGAAATGTAGGGACTCCATGAGTGAAAAGGGGAGTACCCAGAGTAAATCCGTGGAATATTTACTGGAGGCTGGCGTCTTAATGCGTAGGTGGACAAATGCTGTTACGGTTGGGAATGAGTGGAATGACTGTTTTCAAATTGTAGTCTACAAAATATCGTCCACATGTTTTCAGTCTGGCTCATGATCCTCCTTGGGCAGGACATTTTGGTGTAACAAAGACCTATAATAAAGTGCTAAGGCATTTCCTCTGGCCCAGTCTAAAATCTGATGTAGTTAAGCATT
This sequence comes from Galaxias olidus, assembly GCA_026901105.3. NCBI lineage: Eukaryota > Metazoa > Chordata > Actinopteri > Galaxiiformes > Galaxiidae > Galaxias > Galaxias olidus. The sequence continues at coordinate 102,001 of JAPMUY010010835.1, read as the reverse complement.
GCCGAGATTGCCACACGTCAGGTTGTGGGGAAGCCGAACCAGGTATTACGACCTTCTCCACCTATATCCAATCCCAGTGATGGGAGAACCGTTCACGACGGTCATAATTGACTGCGTAGGCCCATTACCAAAGGCAAAGTCAGGGAATCAATAATGTGCGTGACAACTTGGGTTTTCCGAGGCCATTCATTTGCGCATAATCACCACACAAGTAGTGGTTAAAGCTCTTGTCAAGTTTTTTGCTACATTTGAGTTGCCAAAAACAGTGCAATCGGACCAGGGTACAAATTTAAAGTAATTTCTGTTCGCCCAGGCTTTAGTACCGCTGGGGATTGAACACAAGATATTGAGTGCATTTCATCCTGAAAGCCAGGGGGCATTAGAATGCTTCCATCAGACCCTTAAATCAATGCTACGTAGACATTGTCTCGAGTCACAGCGTGATTGGGACGAGAGTATCCCATTAGTGTTGTTTGCCGTGCGTGAGTCTGTACAAGAGTCTTAAGGCTTCAGCCTGGCTGAATTAGTGATAGGTCATTCAGTCAGAGAGCCACTAAAGGAACAGCTAATCCGCCCTAAAGAGAGCGCCGTGGGAATGGCGATGTACGTAACGCAGTCCAAAAGCGTTTTGTGACTCAGCAAAGGAAGCGTTGGCTTCTGCTCAGGCGAAAGTGAAGAATAATTATGACAGGAAAGCAGTCGCTCGTTCGTTTGAGCCAGATGACAAGGTACTGGTTCTGTTGCCAGTCCCCGGGTCAGCCTTAACCAGCCGTATAATATTAAAAAGAAGGTCAGTATGACGGATTACGTCAAACACCTGGCTCCCCGTTACCTAAGAGAATACGGTAAAACATATACAGTGCTGTGAAAAAGTATTTGCCCCCTTACAGATTTCTTCTGTTTTTGCTTCTTTGTCACACTAAAATTTTTCAGATCATCAAACAAATATTAATATCAGACAAAGACAACCTGAGGGAATGCAAAATGCAGTTTTTAAATGTGAAAAAGTAATTGCCCCCTAAACCTAATAACTGGTTGTGCCACCCTTGGCGGCAACAACTGCAATCAAGCGTTGTGATAACTGGCAATGAGTCTTTCACATCGCTGTGGAGGAATTTTGGCCCACTCTACTTTGCAGAATTGTTTTAATTCAGCCACATTGGAGGGTTTTCGAGCATGAACGGCCTGTTTAAGGTCATGCCACAGCATCTCAATCGGATTTAAGTCCGGACTTTGACTAGGCCACTCCAAAACCTTCATTTTGGTTTTTTTTAGCCATTCAGAGGTGGACTTGCTGGTGTGCTTCGTATCATTGTCCTGCTGCATAACCCAAGTGCGCTTGAGCTTAAGGTCCCGAACTGATGGCCGGACATTCTCCTTCAGGATTTTCTGGTAGAGAGCCGAATTCATGGTTCCGTCAATTACGGCAAGTCGCCCAGGTTCTGAAGCAGCAAAGCAGCCCCAGACAATCATACTACCACCACCATGTTTGACTGTCGGTATGATGTTCTTTTTCTGAAATGCAGTGTTAGTTTTACGCCAGATGTAACGGGACGCACACCTTCCAAAAAGTTCCACTTTTGTCTCGTCAGTCCACAGAATATTTTCCCAAGTCTTGGGGATCATCAAGATGTTTTTTGGCAAATGTGAGACCGGCCTTTGAATTCTTTTTGCTCAGCAGTGGTTTTTGCCTTGGAACTCTCCCATGGATACCATGTTTGCCCAGTCTCTTTCTTATTGTTGAATCATGAACACTGACCTTAACTGGGGCAAGTGAGGCCTGCGGTGCTTTAGATGTTGTTCTGGGTTCTTTTGTGACCTCCTGGATGAGTCGTCGATGCGCTCTTGGAGTAATTTTGGTAGGCCGGCCACTCCTGGGAAGGTTCACCACTGTTCCATGTTTTCTCCATTTGTGGATAATGGCTCTCACTGTGGTTCGCTGGGTTCCCAAAGCCTTAGAAATGGCTTTGTAACCCTTTCCAGACTGATAGATGTCAATGACTTTGTTTCTCATCTGTTCTTGAATTTCTTCAGATCAGGGCATGATGTGTTGCTTTTTGAGATCTTTTAGCCTACTTCATGTTGTCAGACAGGTTCTATTTAAGTGATTTCTTGATTCTACAGTTCTGGCAGTAATCAGGCCTGGGTGTGGCTAGTGAAATTGAACTCAGCTTTCCAAAAAATTTGGTTAATATCAGTTAATTCATGATTTAACAAGGGGGGGCAATTACTTTTTCACATAGGGCCACGTTGGTTTGGATAGCTTTTTTCCCTTAATAAATGAAATCATCATTTAAAAACAGCTTTTTGTATTTACTCAGGTTGTCTTTGTCTGATATTAAAATTTGTTTGATAATCTGAAAAATTTAAGTGTGACAAATGTGCAAAAACAATAAGTATCTGTAAGGGGGCAAATACTTTTTCACAGCACTGTATTACATTGTAATGTGCATGGAATAATGGAATTATGCATTAGTCTACGCATTTTTTTTCTTACCCACCCAAATACTGACCTTGTATTGTTCCTATTTTAATAATTACAGATGGCTGGACAGAAATATTGTCATTTATGGCAGTATTTTACTGAGCCAACACCAGGGAACCCCCTCCCCTCAAATAACAACAATATCGGTCTTATCTATCGGCAGCCCTGCTCTCTACATATCGGCATCGGCCATTAAAAAACCCACATCGGTCAACCACTAATCAAGACCTACACGAGGAACACCATGACAGAGGGTTGCCTGAATGCTCTGGCTATGCTCTCGATGGAGAAAAGACAAATCAAAAACATTCTTGACTTTTGTAATTGTAAGTTGTATTTCCAGTTTCTTTGTCATGAACACACACTGTCGAATAGAGCTTTTCTTCAATCTCAGTTTTATTTTTTAAGCAGTCGAAATCTGGAGAAATTCAACACCTTCTTGCACAATATAGATTTGGAATATATAGGATGCAAAGGAGTGCATCAAGAAAATCTTAAAACCATTCAAATCAGTCTTTAATGCCATTGATAAAGAGAGAATTGAAGTTAGGGACTAGGATAAATTGGCTAGTTTGGGTTAACTATTTAAGAAAACAGAAAATGGGTGGTACATCCATTCCGTTAGGTTCTCTGCACAAAAGACAATCTATCATCTTTGAAAGGCAGACGGTAGCTTTTCCTGCCTCTTCTCTCTTGTGCTTCTTCTGTGCTCTCTTATTACCATCCCACCGAGAAACAGCATTCTGCATTCTTCCCAACTACCTTAGATATTTAGCTAAGTGTAGGGTGACCGGCTTTCTACTTCTTGTGTGTAAATTACGCTTTATCAATATTTGTAGATTATCAATTGATTCATAAATTAATATTCTAATCGATCACGGTGATGAAGTGTAATTATCTATTGTACGGAGCACCACCACAGAATTTTGCTTATGCAGGGCTCTGCAGGAAACCCAATCTTTTAGCATTAATTTAATAATGGAATAGTTAATGTTTTAATCTCAATTCTGAAGTAGTGAAGTTCAATGTTACGCGAATAAATGATTGTATGAAAACGAAGACATGACACAGCTGGGTTTAAATGCAAAGCAATTATTTTTTGTTACTAATCTAAAGAAAGCATGATAATTACATTACTACAAGAATGACTAAATGATAACATTAATAAACTAAAGTGGTTACTAGGCATTTAACGCTATGGTTAGAATCTAAACATACGCAGTATAACAGTTAAAATATTAACAAATTATGGTAAGCACAACACAGCAGAAATTGCATAGGCTCTAGCATCAAACGCTCAATGTCATGGAAAGTGGGCTTTACGTCACTTTGAGACGATAGGTGGCGTTGTGTAGCAAAGGGATGGATTTTGATCCCTTTTGCGGCTGGACCAAAGTGGAGAGGTCCGGGTTTTAGTGGTAAAGTTCTGAACCTTAGTATGTTGTGTGAAGTTGGAAAGTTCTGAAATTTAGTTCCTTGTTTGAATAAACGTGGGAAAGAAACGTGGGTTTTGGGTCTTCTTTGACCTCTTCTGGTAAGGACAAAGGTGCGCTGGTTCCGTTTTAGTAATCCAGCGGGTCCTCTAACTCAGTAGATTTGGTTAAAAGCTCAGAATCATTTCGGAAAACGTTGGAAGTTGTGAAGTCCCAAACGTGGTTTGAATAAAGGTTCCTTTGCTCTGAAGTGGTGAAGTTAGAAAGTTTGAAAGTGTGGCAGGGTTTTCCGGCCTGTAGAGAGGTCAAAGGCCTAATTCCTTTGTTCTGAGAGTTGCTATCAGACGCGTGGTCAAGGAATAGAGGGGGTGCAATTATATCAACCCGAGTAACGACAGGGTGGCCTCCAAGGTTACGTGCGGATGTTTAAAAGCAATAGTTTCCTGGTTGGGAACCCCATTTAAGATAGTTTGAGAAAGGGGTGTAGGGAAGGTGGCTGGGTCATCAATTGGCTGCATGCCGGTGAGCAGAGGTTTAGATTATCTCATTTCACTGATAAAATCCGGATTGCCAGCCAGTTTACCTCATATAGTTTTGTTTCTATTTACGCATATATACTTGGAATATATTCTATATAACGTTTGCAAAATGTATGACATTTCATTGTTTACATTTCGATACCAAACTTGACTATGCTAGCTAGGATAGTCCACTTAGAAATACAAATACACAATGTATATATTATTAGAAATACAACAATTGATATTACAATTTCTTCTCATTGTTAATATCCAATAATTTCATTGATTGTTCCTTACGCAACAATTTCTTAATCCCAATTTATTAATCTTTAAGAGTTGCAGTAGGAATTGCTGGAATAGAGTTAAGGTGTAATGGCCCTTTGTGTTGAGAGACCATGCTGACTCCACAGGAATGTTCCCTTGGGGGCCATTTTGGGCCTGAGGGGGAAGGTTTGGGGATTGGTTTCCTTACATAAGGGCAGCATGTTCTGTATCCAATATATACTGTATATGCTGTATATATATACACAGTATATATGGGTCATTCTACAGAAACGTCCACTTTTGGATTGGCAAAATGTCAAAAACAAATATTGGGTTTTTTACATTTAAACTTAGCCCACATTATTACATAACTCATTGACTTTATGAATACACATAAAGGACAGCTTAATGATTTTTATATTTTTTGTGCATTAACTTAGACTGTATGGACTGTCTTTGTCACTGGTGTTACCTTTACTCTTTTGGCGATATGAAAGGTTTTAATTAAATATTATATCTCAATCTCTTTAGCACATGTATTCACAGTCACAGAAAAATAATGATGATGCAACAAATCAGGAGATAATCTTTTATTTGTTTGAATCAGGTTTGTTTAAAGTGTGATTTGAATGATCTATACATGGGAGTCACTGGTGTTACTGATCTTTACCACTGTTACCCATAAGAAAGTAACACCAGTGACAATTTTCCTGAAAAATGGATTTTCCACAAGGCCACTGAAGGGGATCAAACCGCATGCTGTCAATCATGTATACTCACAAGATAATGTAATTCAATCCATCATTTTATTTGATTTATTCCTTAACAATAAAGTAGGTCATACCAGTGACTTCACCTAAAAAATTCATGAAATCATGAGATGAATTTAGAACATTTCTGAGCACTGAAAAGAGTCATTGAACTTTCCATGGGCCTTTCTTCATACATCTTCAGGAAATGGGTAAAAGGAAGTCAAGTGACATCATCGGTGTTTTTTGCTTTCAAATAAAAATACTTTTGTTACAGGGCAACACCAGTGACACGACTCCAGGGGACCACTACTTTCATTAATTATTTTATAATATTAATTTGGAATTCAGTTTTTTGGTCTTTTACATCATGTGTGATAGTTATGTACAGTGCCTTGCAAAAGTATTCACCCCCCTTGGCTAGTTACTTATTTTGTTACATTACAACCTGTAATTTAAATGTTTTTTTAATCTGAATTTTATGTGATGGATCTGCACAAAATAGTCTAAGTTGGTGAAGTGAAATGAGAAAAATATATATAAAAAATTATTTTTTTAAATAAAAATCTGGAAATTGGCATGTGCATATGTATTCACCCCTTTTCTATGAAGCCCCTCAAAAGTTCTGGTGCAACCAATTACCTTCAGAAGTAACATAATTTGTGAAATGAAGTCCACCTGTGTGTAATCTAAGTGTGACATGATCTGTCAGTATAAACACACCTTTTCTGAAAGGTCCCAGAGGCTGCAACACCACTAAGCAAGAGGCATCACACCATGAAGACCAAGGAGCTCTCCAAACAAGTCAGGGACAAAGTTGTTGAGAAGTACAAGTCAGGGTTGGGTTATAAAAAAATATCCAAATCTTTGATGATCCCCGGAGCACCATCAAATCCATCATCTTCAAATGGAAAGAACATGGTACCACAACAAACCTGCCAAGAGAGGGCCGCACACCAAAACTCACAGACCGGGCAAGGAGGGCATTAATCAGAGAGGCGGCACAGAGACCAAAGGTAACCCTAAAGGAGCTGCAGAGTTCCACAGCAGAAACTGGTGTATCTGTACATGGGACCACAATAAGCCGTACACTCCATAGAGCTGGGCTTAATGGAAGAGTGGCCAGAAAAAAGCCATTACTTAGTGTTAAAAATAAGAAGGCACGTTTTGAGTTTGCCAAAAGGCATGTGGGCGACTCCCCAAATGTATGGAGAAAGGTGCTCTGGTCAGATGAGACAAAAATTGAACTTTTCGGCCACCAAGGAAAACGCTATGTCTGGCGCAAACCCAACACATCCCATCACCCCAAGAACACCATCCCCACAGTGAAACATGGTGGTGGCAGCATCATGCTGTGGGAATGTTTTTCAGCAGCAGGGACTGGGAAACTGATTCGAGTCGAGGGAAAGATGGATGGTGCTAAATACAGGGATATTCTTGAGCAAAACCTGTTTCAGTATGCCTGTGATTTGAGACTGGGATGGAGGTTCACCTTCCAGCAGGACAATGACCCAAAGCATACTGCTAAAGCGACACTCGAGTGGTTTAAGGGGAAACATTTAAATGTGTTGGAATGGCCCAGACAAAGCCCAGATCTCAATCCAATTGAGAATCTGTGGTCAGACTTGAAGATTGCTGTTCACAAGCGGAAACCATCCAACATGAAGGAGCTGGAGCAGTTTTGCCTTGAGGAATGGGCAAAAATCCCAGTGGCAAGATGTGGCAAGCTCATGGAGACTTATCCAAAGCGACTTGCAGCTGTAATTGCCGCAAAAGGCGGCTCTACAAAGTACTGACCTTAGGGGGGTGAATATTTATGCACGCTGAAGTTTTCTGTTATTTTGTCCTATTTGTTGTTTGCTTCACAATAAAAAAAAAAATCACATCTTCAAAGTTGTAGGCATGTTCTCTGGATGAAATGATGCAAACCTTCAAACAATCCATTCTAATTCCAGGTTGTGAGGCAACAAAACATGAAAAATGCCAAGGGGGTGAATACTTTTGCAAGGCACTGTATATGCAGTGCATCCGGAAAGTATTCATACCCCTTCACTTTTTCCACATTTTATTATGTTACAGCCTAATTCCAAAATGGATTAAATAAAAAAAAAAATCTCAACATTCTACATACAATACCGCATCATGACCAAGTGAAAAAAGTTTTTTTGAATTTTTTGCAAATGTATTAAAAATAAAAAATAAAATATCACATGTACATAAGTATTCACACCCTTTGCTGTGACACTCAAAATTGAGCTCAGGTGCATCCCGTTTCCACTGATCATCCTTGAGATGTTTCTACAACTTGATTGGAGTCCACCTGTGGTAAATTCAATTGATTGGACATGATTTGGAAAGGCACACACCTGTTTATACAAGGTCTCACAGTTGACAGTGCATGTCAGAGCACAAACCAAGTTATGAAGTCCAAGGAATTGTCTGTAGACGTCCGAGACAGGATTGTATCGAGGCACAGATCTGGGGAAGGGTACAAAAAATTTTTCTGCAGCATTGAAGGTCCCAACGAGCACAGTGGTCTCCATCATTCGCAAATGGAAGACGTTTGGAACCACCAGGACTCTTCCTAGAGCTGGCAGCCCGGCCAAACTGAGCAATCGGGGGAGAAGGGCCTTGGTCAGGGAGGTGACCAAGAAACCGATGGTCACTCTGACAGCACTCCAGTGTTCCTCTGTGGAGATGGGAGAACCTTCCAGAAGGACAACCATTTCTGCACCCCTTCACCAATCAGGCCTTTATGGTAGAGTGGCCAGACGGAAGCCACTCCTCAGTAAAAGGCACATGACAGCCCGCATGGAGTTTGCCAAAAGTCACCTAAAGGACTCTCAGACCATGAGAAACAAAATTCTCTGGTCTGATAAAACCAAGATTGAACTCTTTGGCCTGAATGCCAAGCGTCATGTCTGGAGGAAACCAGGCACTGCTCATCACCTGGCCAATACCATCCCTACAGTGAAGCATGGTGGTGGCAGCATCATGCTGTGGGGGTGTTTTTCAGCTGCAGGAACTGGGAGACTAGTCAGGATCAAGGGAAAGATGAATGCAGCAATGTACAGAGAGGTCCTTGATGAAAACCTGCTACAGAGCATTCTGGACCTCAGCCTGGGGCGAAGGTTGACCTTCCAACAGGACAACGACCCTAAGCACACAGCCAAGATAAAAGACTGGCTTCGGGACAAGTCTGTGAATGTCCCTGAGTGGCCCAGCCAGAGCCCAGACTTGAACCCAATTGAACATCTTTGGAGAGATCTGAAAATGGCTGTGCACCGACGCTCCCCATCCAACCTGATAGAGCTTGAGACGATCTACAAAGAAGAATTGGAGAAACTGCCCCAAAATAGGTGTGACAAGCTTGTAGCATCATACTCAAGAAGACTTGTAATTGCTGCCAAAGGTGCTTCAACAAAGTATTGAGTAAAGGGTGTGAATATTTTTGTACAGGTGATATTAATTTTTTTTATTTTTAATACGTTTGCAAAAAATTCTAAAAAACGTTTTTCACTTTGTCATTATGCGGTATTGTGTGTAGAATGTTGAGTAATTTTTTTATTTAATCCATTTTGGAATTAGGCTGTAACATAATAAAATGTGGAAAAAGTGAAGGGGTATGAATACTTTCCGGATGCACTGTATTATTGCATTTTAAATGGTAGAAAAACATATTTTTGACCGAAAAATACAGCACTCGCCCTCTATACATGACTAGAGGGAAGAGCACTTCTGTGGTGATTAAAAGTTTATAATGTTGATGAAAAACTAAAATTGCCACATTGATGGCTCAAGAAGGTGTAATTGTTCAAATAACATATTGTATTAGTTTGAAATATAAATAAATTGTAACCTTAAATTGTGTTTAAAATTAGTATATTGCTGCAAAGGCTAGGGACAGAAAAATGGATGTTTCCATAGAATGACCCATATATGTGTATATATATAATGTTTTCAAAACTAAAACTTTTTTTTGGCTTTACTTCAACCTTGAATTTGAACCATTTCTTTAGAATCACCCATATACACGCACACTGGCCGACTGCTTGCTCCACATCATTGGTCTGTGCACTCTCAAAGCTTTGCCTCTGCGCTCACTCAAAAAACATAGCACAGCGTTAGAATGATGCCAAAAGTCTGATTTTCAATCAGAACATTTCCGGACCAATGGCGATTTGAGGAGGTAAGACTAGATGTTCCTGATGAAAACATTATTTGACAAACCAAAGATTTGGGACTTTAATACACAATTTAAAAATCTATACATTATTCATCACTAATAGCATAAGGGTACTTTTTTATATTTTACCATGTCATTATTTTAGACGCAGATCTGTTGCCTAGTATGCTAATAAATACAAATGCTATGGCAAGCAGATGTAGGCTATCCGCTTGTTTGTCTAGTAGGCCTACTCAAATTTTGGAGCCTTGGAACAGAGTCCCCCAACACATTTCCTTTTGCCACGGTTGCTGGTTTAAAGTTATCAATATTGTAACCTTAATTTAGATAAATGATTATATAAACATTTAAGACAATGAGTTTAACCAAATATATATATATTGATAACTTAGCTCAATATATGCGCTCAAAATATCGCCATTATCAGCAGAAAACTTGGACCTAATATTCTCTAGCACGAGGAGGTAACCATGTCTAGCAGCACAGCTAGCGTCTAGCCTTTCATCGCCTCCTTTGTCTACTTGTGCTTGCCTACCATTCCCCCATGCACTGAGCACCTGTTTGTGCAATCAAAATTGAAAGTCAATGGAATGTGAGTGTTCATTTATCTCTGTTGGCGTGAACGCACAGTCAGGAGCGGTATGAAGCTAGGTTGTGAGTAAAACTGGTTTAAAAATACCACTATGTACTACTAGTGGTCGTATGTGTATGGTTCATTGTTGTGACTTGATGAATAGCTAATGTCTAAGTTGCTGGCAAGAACTTTGCCAACACATACACAGTTCTGTTCAAGAAACCCCAGGGCTCCCAACAATGTTTATTACGTACATGAAGTATGAAACATTGATTGAGATTAGACCAACAGGCTGTCTCTCTGAAGGATGTAAACTTTGTTATACATTCTTCAACAATTTCCTGCCAAACAAGGCTGCATTGGCCCAATGATGAGCCCTAGCTCATAAGTTTGGCCAGTCCACACAGCCCAGTAAAAAGCCCAAATGTTGTGTATAGGCTGTAGGACGCTAATAACAAGATCTTTACCGATTGGGAGAATTGTCGAGTTAAAGCAAAAATTGTCTCACACGATTTACAAATCTTCGATCTTTATTCTATACTTTTTGATGCACAAATTTGAATTTACTCAAAATGTGATAAGTAAGTCTCGCAATTTAGGACTAAAGTGCTGGAAGTGCCCCTCCAAAAATTGTCACCTTAACGTGGTGGAGGGGTTTGTGTGTCCCTGTGAACCTGGGAGCTGTGTTGTCGGGGGCAGTAGCCCCTGGTAGGGTCTCCCATGGCATATTGGTACCGGAGGAGGATCTAAGCGCGATTCAAAGACTCATGATGATTTGGAACCAACGGTACAGTAGCACCTCGCCCGGAATATAAAAAATAAAATAAATAAAAATAATAAAAAACATGGAGCCGCCGCCCTGTGGGCCCACCATCTGCAGGGATAGGCATCAGGGTCGGGTGCAATGTCAACTGCATGGCAGGCACAGGCGTGCCTTGGCGTGCTGACTCCTAGCACTGTAGACTGGTTCTAGGGATGTGGAATGTCACCTCTCTGGTGGGGAAGGAACCAGAGCTAGTGCAGGAGGTGGAGCAGTACCAACTAGATATAGTTGGGCTCACCTCTACGCATGGCACTGGGTCTGGATCCAAACTCCTGGAGAGGGGCTGGACTCCTTCCTTTTCCAGAGTCGCCCAGGGTGAGAGGTGCCGGGCAGGTGTGGGGATTCTCACAAGTCCACGGCTGAGCGCCGCTGTGTTGGAGTTTTCTCCGGAGAATGAGAGGGTCGCCTCTACGCGACTACGAGTCGCTGGGGGGAAGGCTCTGACTGTTGTTTGTGCTTATGCACCAAACGGCATTTCGGAGTATCCGGCCTTCTTGGAGTCGCTGGGTGGGGTCTTGAAAATGGTAGTTCTGCAAAAAAAATTATAAATAGAAAAATAGTTCTGCTTGGGGGCTTCAAAGCTCACATGGGCGACGATGGAGAAATCTGGAGGTGGTGATTGAGAGGAATGGCCTGCCCAATCTGAACCTGAGTGGTGCTTTGTTGCTGGACTTTGTTGCTGTGCTAGTCATGGATTGTCCATAACGAACACCATGTTCGAGCATAGGGAGGTTCATAAGTGTGCTTGATACCAGAACACCCTAGGCCGCAGATCGATGATCGACTTTGTGGTCGTATCGTCAGATCTGCGGCCGTATGTCTTGGACACTCAGGTGAAGAGAGGAGCCGAGCTGTCAACTGATCACCACCTGGTGGTGAGTTGGATCAGATGGCGGGGGAGGCTGTCAGACAGACCCGGTAAACCCAAATGTGTAGTGAGGGTGAATTGGGAAGGTCTGGCTGAGGCCTCTGTCCGTGAGGCCTTTATTCCCACCTCCGGAAGAACTTCTGGCCTCAAGGACGTTCTGGCAAACCGTTAGATGGTTCAGGAGGAGCAATGCGGATTCCGTCCTGGTCGTGGAACAGTGGACCAAATCTTTACCCTCGCGTGGGCTGTTGGGGGGTCATGGGAGTTTGCCCATCCAGTCTACATGTGTTTTGTGGACTTGGAGAAGGCCTACGACTGTGTCCACGAGGAAGTCCTGTGGGGGGCACTGCGAGAGTATTGGGTACCGGGGCCGTCGCTACGAGCCATCCGGTCCTTATATTACCGGAGTGAGAGCTGTGTCCGTAATCTCGGCACAATGTCAAACACGTTTTCAGTGGGTGTTGGACTCCTCCAGGGCTACCCCTTGTCACCGGTTCTGTTCGTGATTTTCATGGATAGAATCTCAAGGCGTAGCCGGGGGGAGGTGTGTGTCCGGTTTGGGGACCTCAGAATTGCTTCTCTGCTCTTTGCAGATGATGTGGTTCTGTTGGCTTCTTCAGACCGTGACCTTCAGCATGCACTGGAGCGGTTTGCTGCCGAGTGTGAAGCGATCGGGATGACAGTCAGCACCTCCAAATCTGAGGCCATGGTTCTCTGCTGGGAAATGGTGGAGTGCTCTCTGGGTTTGGAGTGAGTTGCTTCCTCATGCGAGGGAGTTCAAGTATCTTGGGGGCTTGTTCACAAGTGAGGGTAAAATGGAGCGTGAGATTGACAGGCAGATTGGTGCAGTGACAGCAGTAATGCGAGTGTTGTACCGGACCGTCATGGTGAAGAAGGAGCTGAGCCGAAAGGCAAAGCTCACGATTTACCGGTCGGTCTACGTTCCAACCCTCACCTATGGTCATGAGCTTTGGGTAGTGACTGAAAGAACTAGCAAGCAGCTGAAATTAGTTTCCTCCGTAGGGTGGCTGGGCTCAGCCTTAGAAATAGGGTAAGGAGCTCGGTCATCCGGAGGGAGCTTGGAGTAGAGCCACTGCTCCTTCACGTTGAAAGGAGCCAGATGAGGGGGTTCGAGCATCTGATTAGGATGCCTCCTGGGTGCCTTCCTTTGGAGGTTTTCTGGGCACGCCCTACGGGTAGGAGAACCCACGGTAGACCCTGAACACGCTGGAGAAATTATATATCTCATCTGGCCTGGGAACGCCTCAGGATCCCAGAGGAGGAGCTGGAAAACGTTGTTGGGGAGAAGGACGTCTGGACTTCCCTGCTTAGCTTACTGCCACCGCGACCCGGCCCCCAATTTGGTAAAATGCAGAGGAACCCTCTCTCAATTGGTCACTAGTGTTGAATCGTCCATATGTGTGTCCTCACACAATTGCTTTTTAGTGACACACACACAGATATGCAGAGATCTCAAGTTAGGTCAACGCCCTCTGCTCATACTGGTTAGGTGTTTCAGAAAGCCAAATAACATCCAATCATTCTCCTGCATGACTGACAAGCCTGCTGAAGTGTAAATGAAGAATTGGGTGTATCTTTTCATATCCATTGTATGCCTACATACACACACCACCACATTCGATAGAAGTATTTTATTCCTAAACAAAATGTTGTCTCCCTCATCTCTTCCTTTCTTCTTTTCACAAGGTGTTTGCTTTTCTTGCCTATATGTCTATAAAATTTGATATCAGCCCTGTTCTATGTGTGCGTTTTTATTCCATTATCCCCACTTTTAGACAGCCTGTCAGTTTGGTTAGCAGGGCCTGATTTGTGTTTGTTGGCCTGTCATAAGATAGTAGAGAAGTTTTTACCCTAATGAGACAAAGACACACACACACACACACACACACACACACACACCTACTGCAGCTGAATGCTAATCCCTTTATCAACGCAGAGGCCTTCTGTGCAGCCTAATGTAAAGGGTAACAAATTGCATATACTGCCTGGCAGATATATGAGGTAATGCAAAAATATACCCTGAAGTATTTCTCCTGTCAAATGTTGATACCTGATTTACCTATCAAACTACTACTCTCAACCACCTTCCGTTTACTCTTGCTCCCTATCTCTTTATTTTTCCTCCTCCCATCTCTCTCGGTCTCTCTCTTTATTATGATAATTTTCCTAATAATAGTTGAATTATGGTGGTGGAGTAGAGACACCAACATGTTTATAATTGACTCTTAGGGAAGACTGGATGGAGGGGGATAGATGCCTGCTATTAATGTGTGTGTGTGTGTGTGTGTGGGGGGGGGGGGGGTGTTGGGTTCTCTTCTGTCCTGTCAGTAAGGATCCATTTGATGCGGCTCCAGCACCTGTTGTTGTTATTGCTAATCTAATGAGCAGCTTTCAGACAAGACTGTTTTCACTGGACTCTGATGTTCTAAAAATAATTGTTGATTCAATCTTGTTAAAAGTGTCTAATTACCATAAGAAAATGGAAACCCCTCAAATCCTCCTATGGTACTGTTCAATGTAGATACAGGTAAGGATCACCAGTAAAACATTTTGTGGGGATTAAGAATGGGGGATGGGCGGGGGGTACATTACAAATTATTAACAAAGTGATGTATTTTAATTACTACGGTCTGTTATACCAATACATTTTTGCTGGGATGCCAACTCTTCTAAAACACCACAGAAGAAGAAGAAGAATATGCCAGTTCGAGCAGCAGTCCTGGCTTCAGTCTGAAGCCTGATTTATACTTCTGCGTTGTGCTTCTGCGAACATTAACATCTGTCACGTGCTGAAATCCGGACAGCATTTTGCCTGCATGCTTCCACAGGTACATTGGGAGGCAGTGTCGCACTTACTAATCCAGAACGTACAGACAAAAACGTAAAATTAACCCTTATGCAATCCTAATAAATGAATCTTTGGAAACAGCATAACATTAGCTATCTGAAAATAAAAAAATTATATGAAAAAATGTAGGGTATTGGTGAGGTATCTACTGTATGTTTACTATATATATGGTCGCAAAGATGATGTGCGGGATGCTCTTGGTCACTGCTTATTGCTAACACAATCAACGACAAGAATCCTAGTATGGGCATCTCTTCCTGGTTTAGTGACGCACTTCCTTGTGCCATGAAGCAATTTGTCACAGTTTCGCGGGAGATCGCTCTCGGTGGCAGACAAAATGAGTATTAAATATTGAGACATCAAGATCTGAACCGTAATTTTTTTCACTCTCCCATAGACTTTACAATGCGCTATGAGAAGAAATGTATTGTAGTACGTTAATATAAAAAAGTTACCTATAGCTGCTTTAATAAAAAATCAAAAAAGTCTGACCCCAAGCTTTTGAGTGGTAGTGTAAATACAGTATTGAATGGTACTTGTATGTATGTGAGTCCCAACTGGGTCATTAGTATCTTAGTCAAGCCATTTATTGAATAAGGTTTCATGATCACCCTAAACATACAGTATCTCCTTATATGAATCATACCATTCTCTCTGTCGTTCTCCATCTTCCCTTCCAGCGGCCATACTCAGAAGGTCTTTTATCCGCTTTCCAAATTTTTTCCCAACGTCTCATCCCAGTTACTCATTTTTTAAACTTTCCTTCTGTACTTACTTTTTACTCTTTTCCCAATCATACGCACTCCTTTTATTTACATTTTTTCTCTCATTCCTTCCTTCCTTAATTTTGCGCCACACATCTTTGTGTAGCCTGCATTGATTTGCTGCTACTGCGTTACAGTAACATGTTTATATTGTCTCCAATTGGTCCTTGCCTTGGTTCAGACAGGCACTTTAGTCATCCACTCAGAAACCTACTGACTCTACTGGTCTCTGTGTGCTGCTTACACACGTCCCAACAGTGGCTGGGCCCCCACACCACGAAATGCAACATTATCTTCACAGAATAGCTTACAATAGGACTATCACATTGTCTGGCTGTAATAAGACATTTAAATCTCCGTGTCATTGTCATTATTCACCTGCTGGTGATATGACATTGTGCTGCTGCTAGCTCTAAATCATCCTGTTTAGTTTGTTGTTTATATTCCAGAGGCTCCCTCCATAATTACGTATGTTACATGTATGTACAATATGTATGTATGTATGTATGTATGTATGTATGTATGTATGTATGTATGTATATGGTTGGTACCTCTAATATTTGGCAGGAAGAAATATTTAGTTCTTTGCCAAGCTTACTTAAAGAGAACATGAATGTCCTGACTGAACCAGCACATAGTAGATATTGTGAGCTTGATAGTTACTGTGTGGACGGGCTCTTCTTCATTGTTTGTTTAAGTGTGAGCATGTGATTGTGTATTTGCGTGTATCTTTTCAAGATCAAGTTTGACTGTAGCAAGTTCAAATCGAATTGAATATCAGTACGTTACATTGATAGCGATGAGTAAACCAAACGTTTCTCTCAGCTTCCTTCCCCTCTAGTATTCTATTCTCTCTCGTTTGTACCCTATCCCTATTTTGTATTTCTCTGTCTGTACAGTAACCATGAAGTATATACCTTATTTTGTACAAAGTATTGGCCCTTGTCTCGTGCATCTATTCAGATCATTCCATATTTACCTATGTCATTGATTCATGACTGAGAGTTGGTGCAGGCCTGTATAGCAGTGACAAATTCACGTCCACAGACAGTTTTACGGATGCTAAAGAGCTCCCTGGAAAGTGGCAAGCTGTAAATGTAATATTATAATGGTGTGTCTGTGTTCCAAACCACCCTCTCTCTCTCAACCTATTACAGAGACACTCAGCCCTCTAGCTACACACGCACACACCCACTACTCGTTTACTTCTGCACATCTGTAATATTTTATATAATGTAGATAAATAGTGTAATGTGCTAAATATTTACATGGTATACTGTACATATACAGTGTATATACTACATACAGTATATACACACAATATACTGTATACACCAATATGTGTGTATGTATGTATGTACACCTACATGAGCTTGTTGGACATCCCATTCCAAAACCATGGGCATTAATATGGAGTTGGCCCCCCCTTTGCATCTACAGCCTCCACTGTTATTTTGTATGATTTTTTTTTTTAATAATTAAAAAAACTTAAATAGATAATAAACAACATAAAACAAAAATCTATCTGCAATTTATGTTATAAAATGTACAAAATGCATTATATGGACTTCATAAGTACTGATTGATGATATTACGCATACACATTAATCAATCAATCATTATATTATAATTTGAATTTGTTTGATATCTCAACAAAGTTTTTGTGAGATCCTTTGTGGAAAAAAAGGTGTTTGGACACTGTTTCAGTATTGACAACAGCGTTTCGGTAGTGACAACTGTATTAATTTTTGCATTATGTCACTACAAAAATGGTATAATTAGGTGGTGACTGTTTTGGTAGTGACAAATTTAAGATAATCTAATCATAAAACTAAATTGCTAACAAGCATATGGCTTGCGAATAGATATTTGGAGTTATATACACTGATAAAATCAACATATGTAGCTATTTTAAGCAAAATTGTTAACTTTACTGGAGCAATTATGTGTTCGGTAGTGACGATTGTAAAGACCACACACTGATTTCCAGATTTTAAATCAAATCAAATAAAAAAAATTTGTATAGCACATTTCATACACAGAGGCAATTCAATGTGCTTTACACAAGGTAAGCAGAAAACATACAAGGAAGAGAACAAAAGACCATTAAAAGAAACAGGAAATAAATTAATGAGAAAATAAAATAGTTAAGAATGACAAATCTCTAATGGGATAAAGTATTCCCACTAATATGCAATAGAAAACAAAAACGTTTTTAATCTGGATTTAAAAGTAGTCAGGCTTGGAGCGAGTCTCAGATCTTATGTATTTGATTCCAGCTCTTTGCTGCAGAGTAGCTGAACGCTGCTTCGCCTTTTATGGTTTTATCTCTGGGGACGGTTAGCAGACTTGTTCCGAATGAGGGGTCTAAACTAGTGACGTGCGGTGAGGTAAATGGCAGGGGAGGCAGAAAATGCGTCTCAATACTATATATAATAATGTATAATTCTTTGTATTTCGTTTTTAGCGCTTTTCTCAAAGACTCAAAGCTCTTTACACAAATTGGTTGCCAATTAAGTACACAGAACGAACAACGAAAGGACAGACAAACAACACTCAGTCTGAGTGATACCACGGCAGCTAATTTGTGCCAGACTTGCACACCCAATATATATAATTCTAGCTATCAAGTAAGCCAGAAAAAATATTTAGTATATCCCAATAGGCCAATACATATCATGTCAAATTCAGTATACCAAAAATGCATGCAACAGTAGGGCCTACATACTTTGCAAGTGCAGCTGAAGTACCCAGTACAAGAAAAAAGTAGGAGTATGCGATTTGAGACCAACCAACCCATTGTAATCATTCATTATCATCAGCTGGAACTACTGGCCTTGGCTCCAGTCGGCAAACCCACGTTCTGCTATCCATACTTATTCTAGAACTGCTTTTTGGCTACGCAAAACTGCTACCTAATGCGATGTGAAAGTTTAACAAATTATTTAGAAAGAAAACAACAGCCTACCTTTGAGTGCAGCGTGCACATCACTGGTCTAGACGGTTCATACTGTATTAGCATGTCGGTAATGTATTTTGGGGCCAGATTTTGGAGGACGTTTACTTCAAAACAATGAAACAAAACTCTTTAATATGCTACCGTAAACAAAAGGGTTGCAGTCTCACTTCCTGGTTAAAATTGTAGCGGTGTTGCTAAAATCAGGCTTGGTGTGCTGACAAAACTAATCGTGTCTCGGTAGGGACAGGAAAATTGGGGAGATAAATTTTCACAAAGTTTCTTAATTAATAATGTTTTCATAAAATACATCTGAATTTGTCAATAGCCATTTAGAAGAAAACATACATTTTGTTATTAAAACGAAGTAAATCAATTAATAAATGTTTTTACTGTAATTTTCAACAACTGAAATTCAGGGGTTTGGGTTGGACATCCAACAAAATACTTGGGAATTTCACTAGATGAAAAGTTATCATTTAAGACGCATGTGTTTGAACTCACAAAGAAGGTGAGGATCAGACTTGAACCTTTATACAGAATAAGGTCATGCTTTTCACTTGAAAATAGAAAGACAATTGTAAAATCTACTCTCGTCAGTCATGGATTATGGTGATATTGTGAATATGCATGCAGCCCCAACTATTTTAAAGTCCCTTGATGCAGTTTAACACAGTGCTTTACGTTTTGTAACTGGGGATAGTTTTAGAACTCATCATTGTACACTGTACACAAAAGTAGGATGGTCTTCTCTTAGTGATAGGAGAGAGAAACATTGTCTCTTTTTTGTTTACAAGGCACTGCTGGGCAATTTCATTCTTTACCTAACTTCATTATTAAAACACAAATCCAGTAGTCATAGAACACGCTCACAGGATTATATACTGTATCCCTTGAAAGCCGCAAAGTGAACACAGAACTCGGTAAATCAGCTTTCAGTTTTTTGCCTTGGATAAATGGAATAAGATTCAACAGGACTTGAAATAAGAGCAGTTTGTTTCTGTTGAACAATTTAAACTTTTACTGAAGGATTTTGGAGCTGAAGAGTGTTCTTGTTTTGGTTAAAACGTAATTATTGTTCTGTAAATATTGTTTTCATTTATAATTAGTTTTTTTTTTGTTTTTGCTGTTTTATTTAAAAAATTTATTTATTTTTATAAACTTTTTGTTGTAGTAATTTATATATTCTGCCTTTAAACAGGGCACTGCTGGAAAAGAGACCTGGTCTCAGTCGGTTAACCCTGGATAAATAAAATAAATAATAATAATAATAAACTGGTAAAACTTAAAAATAGGTGACATTTTACATGAATATTTCTAACACAATGTGTTACCGTCTTTTGACACTTTATGACATTTCCATTCAGAAAAAACCTATTGGTCAAATAAAAATTCATAATATATATACGCATCAACCATAACATTACAACCACTAACAGGTGAAGTAAAATAATATTGATCATCGCGTTACAATGGCACCTATGAAGGGGTGAGATATATTAGGCAATAAGTGAACAGTCTGTTCTTGAAGTTGATGTGTTGTAAGCAGGAAAAATCGGCAAGCGTAAGGATCTGGGCGACTTTGACAAGGGCCTAATTGTGATGGCTAGATGACTGGGTCAGAGCATCTCCAGAACTGCAGGTCTCGTGGGCTTTTCTCGGTATGCAGTGGTTAGTCACTACCAAAAGTGATCCAAGGAAGGTCAACTGGTGTACCGGCGACAGTGTCATGGCATTTACCATTTAATTAATTACCATGGCGATTAACACCGGTCCATCGTTGTGGTATAAATAACCCAGGGTTAAACTTGAAGTTACCTCACTAACCCAAAATACGGCTTTGTGGTATAGGCCTCAGCTCATCACAGCATAACGGTGGGAGGGTCATCACATATAGATTACTGATTACCTTCTTCGATTTGTCATTTGTAATTTGTAATATAATCCAAAGGATTAGTAAATCTCAGATCTGTAATCTAAATACTTTCCATTACTTTTGGATTACTTTGTCTTTAAATACCTTATTTATAAAAAAAATACATAATTAAATAATGCATGCAACATTTTTTGTCTAGATTTGATACATTCCACTGATTTACATTGAAATGAAAACATTACGTATTTTAGATTTAGTCACCTGGTTTAGATTAAAGCAGACCATTGAATTTTTTTTTTAAATACCGCTTTGCAAGGCGCCTATACGCACTGCCAGCACTTGCGACATCTGAAACAATGTAATGGTTGGGTAAGGATTAGAAGTTTTGAAACTGGGAAAATGGCTCTAATGTTTCTTGTGAAGAATAAATGTGTGCTGCGTGCAGTGACTACCCCAAGATCCCCATAAAATTGACAAGTGTGTTGTGTCTCATGCAAAGGTTTACGGAAAAGTTGCCAGCCCTGCCTGAATGTAGAATGAGAGTGAGAACAAACAGAAGGAAACTCAAAGCACAACAAGGACACTTAACAGGGATGGCCAGACTGATCCAGACAGTTTGTGTTAATCAATGTATTAATCTATTTGGGCTGCCTGAAGATAAGTCAGGTTTCTACAACTGGTCATTTAGTTACATGCTAACTATTTTACCATAAACATAGTGAACTTGGAACTAGTAATTAACCCATTTTTTTTTTACTTTTCCAAGCCGCTATAAAAACACAGGTCAGCATTATTGAACCGGTCCTCTACATCTTTGAGACACAAGAAAAAGGAAGACCTCACTTTAATATGGAATCCTATCAATCTCCTTAATAAATAAAAGCAGCTAAGAAAGTATCATCTCTCAATATTTGACACTACAAACTACTATGAATGTGACAGCTCTACTGTGAGGGAGAGAAAGAGGTGACATTTGAGTCTGAACAAAAGATCAACGATTTGTTGTTCTCTGTCAGATCAAAACGTTAGTGAAGCCAGACTGATGCTAGCTTTCATCCTGCTCTTTGTGCTTTGTTTAGCTTGACAAAAAGCCTGCAGGAGCCATCACAAGTGTGTCAATGTGTGTGTGTTCCCTCATTCTTAATAAGAAGCCTCAATGTTAGTTCAATATTGTCAGTCAGCCTAGACAAAAATAAGACTTAAGGTTGGATATAGTGAGAGATCAGCGAAGGCGCTGAGGTCATTCAGTCATGTTAGAATAAAAGGTTATGTGGTGTTTGGATCAAATTGACCCATTTCAAATTTGTACTAAAATAAAAATGTATTAAAAAAATGAATCACCATGACCGTGGCTTATTTTCTGTGAAGAACATGTAAAAGAAAAAACATTCATTGAGTACACATGCTACATGGGGTTTAGTTTTAACTGGTCCCATCTGACCCAAGAGCCTTTCTGTGTGGAGTTTGCATGTTCTCCCCGTGTTCGCGTGGGTTTCCTCCGGGTACTCCGGTTTCCTCCCACAGTCCAAAAACATGCAGGTTAATTGGTGACTCTAAATTGCCCGTAGGTGTGAATGTGAGTGTGAGTTGTTGTCTGTCCCTATGTGTCGGCCCTGTGATAGACTGGCGACCTGTCCAGGGTGTACCACGCCTCTCGCCCTGTGTCCGCTGGGATAGGCTCCAGCCCCCCCGCGACCCTGTACAGGATAAGCGGTAAAGCTAATGGATGGATAGTTCCACCTCTTAGCACGCACCTGCCTTCCCTCAGAGAAAAAAAATGTCTTTGTAAGAGCAACATTGAGACAGCACTAAGATAGTTGGAGCGGTTGTTTTGATTTAGTCTCGCTAGCATTTGCAATAAGCAATATAGAGGCTAAGCTATGGGGCATACGAGAAATCTTGATACCCCCTAATCAGTCAAATATTTGCTTGAAAGCAAATCCTATATTAAATCTGATTGATATTTGGCCGAGCAAGTTCCTAGCGCTATGTTTAGTTTTTAACTAGCTAGCTAGTAGCACATTCGATTCATGCTCTACATGTGAGACACAACTAGCCACGCAAATGAACAACCCAAAAAAGGCACAAATGTTATGCTCATGCTTATGTCATGATGGAAGGATCAGAGGCCGGGAAGATATGGTATATTTAGTGTTAATAAGTAGATACCCTTTTGCAGTCAAATATTTGTAATCAATATTAAAGGTTAGTAGGTAAGCATACTATAGTTTAATAGTAGTTTTCACCAAATGGAGGTAGAACAGAGAAGGAGTGCAGGAAGGGGGGAGCAGTAAACACTTAATGATTGTAAGAGGCCTTTGTAAGAATACACTGTTTGTCAGACTGTTTGTCACCCTGAGAAAAGATGAGTAGTCTGGGATTATCAGATGCTAGGAGTAAACAGATGTACAAAGATAAGGAAAGGGGAGCTAATGGATTCTGCTTCCTTAGTTTATGTTAGTTATGTTAGTTTATGTTATGTTAGGTAAGGATGGGGCTAGTTGTAAAGAGGGGTAAACTTTAAGGTTTATGGGACAAGCGGTCAGGAAACAGGAAACAGATGGGTCAGAGGTGATTGGGATTGGGCATGTCTAATTTGCATGTTGGGGAGTTGCCAAAATTATGGGAAAGGCTTAACTTGAAAGAATATGTATAAAAAGACGAACTGTGAATGTACAAGGGAGTAGATTGTAGGAGTAGATTTTTGTAGATCTTTGTAGCTGCATGCGATGTTGTTCAGGTTGAATAAAACCTACTATTCTGAAACTTTGGCTTTCGATTTCCAATATTTTGTATCAGGTTGTAACATCTTCTAATTGAAAATATACAACATAGACCATAAACCAGAAGTCATACTTGATTGTAACGCCACCAACGGAGGGGTAGACACGTGGACCAGCTGATGTCCTGCCACAGCTGCCAAAGAAAGAACTTTATGGTGGCCACCAGTGGTATTCGTCAATATCCTGAATGCTCAGCCTACAACGCGTTTGCTATCTGGATGGCAATTAACCAAGACTGGAACCAAAGGAAGCTTCTAGATGAACTAGGCAATCCACTGATGACACTGCACATACAGAGGAGACAACATGTGCCCAGGACCCCAAATTGTCAAATTGCAAAAAATATACGCTATTGCTCAAAAGTTTAGGGTCACAAAGGCTACGATCACACCGCAGGCAAAAGCAGGCCAAATCCGATTTTTTTGCTCAGTTCTGTTTTTTTTCATAACAGTGTGAACAGCCCAAATCACATGGAATCTGATCTTTTCAATTTGGATTTGGGGCACTTTCGCATGTACTAAATCGGATACCGATCTGATTTTTTGCAATGCAAAAAATGGCAAACTATTTTGCTTTGGTTTGAAGCATACTGGAGCCTTTACGCGCCGCCTATGAGCTCGCGCTAGCATCTAAACTGTCATTTCTGTGGTCTGACAAAAAAATACTGCATTCAATTGTATTCAGCTGTTGAGATTTAAGCATGCAAAAAATTGCATAAGATTTAATAGTACTCAGTAAGGGAATGTAAATTAAAAGTAGCAAAGTAGAATACATATGTTTAAGTGTACTCAAGTAAATGTTAGAGTATCAAATTTTTTAAATGCTTAAAAAAATGACTGCACTTGAGCAGTGTTTTTTAAGATTTGAAATGAGAGTATTTGGCTTTCGTTACTTTACACCCCTGGTTACAAGGCCCCCATACATGTTGATGGTTTCATAGCCCTGTTGCTTAGTTTGGTTTGGCAAATGACACAAACTGGCTTTGGGGGGATGCTATCGCTGGAAATTGAACCAAATTCAAAATGTTAAAATTCACAATTTAATCTATACGGTTAAACATTGTCCGGGGAAATACTGCATATATCATAAGAGCCATTTGAACCTATTAATACAAATTTTCAATAACCGACTTGTATTATAAATTCAGCTGAAATGTGTGGCTCTTTGCACTGTCAATTATGAACATTGCACAATGTCTTGCACAGCAATGAGTTGCGTTAACTTTTCAAACCGAGGGGGATTACAACGTCTGTGTTATAGGCCGGTAAACAATATTTTAATGGGTTTGCAGAGTTTGGCTATAGGCCCACCAGGAGCCTGCTCTCCTTGCAGGTTATCGTTCACATGCCTGTGCTCAATGTGGGAGTGGTTAAATGCCAGTTAACATACAACCTTTATTTTCCTTTGCTAGACAATCAAAATACTGCCAAACCATGCTAGTTTTACGTGATGTCAACCTTGTTTTCACTTGCGAACAGGCCAATCACAGCTAATATCCAGAGAAGGGTATTCTTAATCCTACAGAATAAAAATTAATTTTAGACAATGGGGCACTACCAACTTTGTGGCAACAATTTGGGGAAGGACCTTTACTGTACCTGCATGACTGTACTCCTTTGGTGTGGAGGAACTCCATTGACTTGCACAGAGCCCTGATTCCACCTCAATAAACGCCACAGGCCATTCATGTTCTAAGACGAAAAACATTTTTGGGTGTGCTGATATTGGGCAATGTGAGTCAGTGCCTCCATGTATGTATACTCTTCAGTATAAGCTTGCATGCTTCTATTCGGATCTGTCTTTTCATGTTTGTTTTGGAGGAAAACAGACCTAGCTTCTATTACTCTTAGTAATAAATGCATGCGATTCCAGGGTCTCCATCATCTGCCTATGATTGGAAACTTAAACTTTGGGGGAAGTGCAATAGCAGAATACTGAATGACTTGTTGACGTCGTTTTTAAAACTTAGAATTTCCATAACAGAAGCGGTAGAGGGAGATCTGGAGAAAAGGGCTTGAGAAAGAGGGAGTCAAATAAAGATCATTGTCAAGGAATAGTGTGACAAGAGTGAGTGACACAAAAAACAGAAATATAAACGTGATAAAAAGTTAAGACAAACAGAAGTGTATAGGTAACAAGAAATAGGAACAGCCGAATAGAAAGCCAGCAATATTGACGACGTGAGTAAAAAGAATTGTGTTGCGGTTGGTTAAAACAAGTGTTCAGAAATGGGGAGATGTGGATAGAATGGTGTGTAGACCCTCATTCACCGTGGGTCTTTGAGATCATATCATCGTCTTGGTTCTGAAGGCAATTTACTCAAGTCTTTCTCTGAGCAGCTTAAGTGTTGCCATGCAGCCGTTATCCCCAAATTACTTCCTTTTAATAGACAGCATCCACAGAGGCTGGAAGAAGATGAGCAGTGAGGAAAGCAGCAGAATGGAAATGAACATCATTGAACGGACATCGCTGAGGGTCTGTCTCCATGGGTTGATTACATCACTGACATTCTCTCACCTGGAAATAGTGATGTGTGTGTGTGCATTGATGGAACAGGAAAAGTGCGTTAAACTGTTCCTGCAAATTATCTGACTGACACTATAACCCTCTCTGAACAACTGTCAAAATGATAAGATGGTGTGTGTCTGTGAGTGTGTGTATGTGCCAGCTGGGACCGTCTTGGCCAGATCCCAGCAGATTAGAGCAGTTTCCTAGGAAGTGGCATGCGACAGAAAGACCCATTATCATCCTGTCACACACTCTTATCTCACAATTCTCTCTCGGACGCACACACACTGAACAGGACAGAACGGAGACAAAGAAAGTGCACTAGAGAAGTAAGATGAGGAGGAATAAAATATGAGTAGATAAGGGTAAGAGATAAAGAAGTGATAAAGAGGGGTAAAAGAACACCACTCGTCCCTTTCTCCTTGTCTGATACTTTCTTTGACTGTCCCTGTGCTGGTGTTCAACACGGGAAAACACACGTGCAGTCCTCATCAGTGATTGGTTCGTGGGATCGGAGAAGAAAGGCCTGTTAGCGGACTCCCTGAGGTTCACCGTGAGGAAGCTCATTCATTCTGGCATCAGACATTAGCAGTCTTCTATCTCTCTCATGAACACACACTCACACACACGAGGAAGGCCGTGGCTGCTAATGAAACCTGATTTGACCCCTACAAACCTGGGATTCCAGCCATGCGCACGTTTATGTCTGTCTTTCTACATGTACATAAGAAACAGATAATACAAAATAGACAATGGAACACTGTTGGAAAACATACAAGATTGAACAAGAAATGCACCACAACGAGAAAAATGTAGGAACATTTGAAATATTTATTCAAAGAATCTCAGCTCTTTCTTTTCTAGTAAATCCTAGTTTTTATTATGATTCCATAAAGACACTTGACACTGGCCTTGTCACTTATGTCAAAGTGGCTTCAGTCATAAAATATAAATAAATACAGAAACACAACCTAAGGCCTGTACTTCAAAGCAGGATTTGGGGCTAGCAAGATAACTTCGGGTTGGGTTATCTGTACCATGACGGTGGATCACTTTTTACCGGGATATATTGCCATGATAGCTTATGCTGCACACCTAAACTGCTTCGGAGCAAAGAAAGCAGAAGGCAAAGAAAGCTAAGGAGAACTGCGAGGAGGATGTGGAGTTTGATGACCTGGTGTCGGCGCTGCGCTCTGGCGAGGTGTTCAATAAGGACCTGTCCAAATGAAGCGCAACCGTAAATATAACCAGAACTACGACAGCAATCGGGAACGGCCTATCACCAAGCTCGACCACTAGCCCAATAGAAAATTAAACAGATCAACGCACTGTAACACATCGCCTACTGACCAGTCAATTCTCTCAACATCACCACTCCTAGAAGATCCCGTGGACCTCGGTGTGCGAATAGTGAGAGGGACTCAGTCTTAGGAAGGGCAATTTTAGAGACAACTGAAGTTGCGTAATTCGCAAGGTGGTTCTTGCTCTTTACTTTTTCCCCTGCAAGTAATTTGAAAGCCATTTTATAGTTCTATAAGCCTTTGTATCAATATCATCGTAAAACAGAAACTGATTAAAGCACTAAATAGCCTTGTATTTATTCACTTTAAGATATGCAAGTAAGCCTACTTGGAAATATTTTTATTATGTTTTTATATTTGTTCTTTATTTGCTCCCAGGACTTTGACGTACCACCTACCTGAACATTGTTGCAGGCCAAGTACACCCCTTCATAGCGATAGCAGTGGCCTCGTCTAGCCAGATGATGCGCCCTGCCACACTGCAAAAATTGTTCAGGAATGGTTTGAGGAACATGACAAAGAGTTCAAGGTGTTGACTTGGCCTCCAAAATCCTCAGATCTCAATCCGATCGAGCATCTGTGGGATGTGTTGGAACAACAAGTCTGATCCTTGGAGGCCCCACCTTGCAACTTAAATGACTTAAAGGATCTGGTACTAACGTCTTGGTGCCAGATACCACAACAGAGGTCAGAGGTCTTACGGAGTACATGACTCGACGGGTCAGAGCTGTTTTGGTGGCAAAAGGGGGACCTACACAATATTAGGCAGGTGGTTTTAATGTTTTGGCTGATTGGTGTATTTGATATATTATGTGCAGACAATGACAAATACAGGCCGACAAAAAGACATTTAAGATCGAGTTAAGAAAGATCATCTCTGTCCTGAATGAACTAAAGAAACACTGAACAAATTGAAGGAACTAAAAGAACTACAGGAAACAGATCATGTTGCAGATCCGACCAATGTTTCTACTATCAGGTATGTGCTCATTGGAATGGCATTTCTTTCTTTACAATTATTCTGTGGAAACGTCAGCCACACTCGGTTTATCACAGATTTGTTGGTGTTGGTGGCCATAACAAAATACAGTATATAGTTCCCCAAGAAGTGCTCTTTGGCGACGTCATCTCTGCCAGCAGAGTTTAAATTCTCTACAATCCGGAGCTATTTGGAACTCTCACTCCATGAACTTATTTAAATCCCGTCTAAAAACCCACTTGTCTTCCTTACCTTCAATTTGTTCCCGTTGTACAGGCTAGACAACTAGAAAACCCATGTATTATTATTATTACACTATTTGATCTGTATCGTACGTTGGCAGCTTTCATTTTGTTGGGTAAGTTGTCTGGGAAACAGATTAACTACTGTTTTCATCATTAACAAAAATGGTCCTCTGTCCCATGTTTTAACCCTGATGTACAATGCACACCAGAAGCGACGAGCTTGCCTGTTCTCGATTGGTTCACCCCAATAGCATCGCCTCATCCACCAGGCTGCGAGCTAGTGGGCGTTTCTGATCAATTTGACAGGCAGTCACAAGGTAGTGCCATGATGTTGACTACTGCTGCAGTATCGCATTTAAAACGACGTGGGTTTGTACGGCGGTATTGGTGTAGCGTCAGCGGACTAATTTGCCTAATCTTCTGCGGAATGTTCCAGCAGTTGAAATGCAGATAACACAGAGCTATTTAGTTCCTCGAAAAGTAATTGCTGGGACTTAAAGTACCACAAACATTTGGTCAGAAAGCGCCTAAAGTCTCACATCTATCGGGTTATGGTCATCATTGACCGCAAGCAATATGTTAGACCAGAGGCTTTGGCTATTATAATTGATCAGAGAAAGAGAAACGCATTTGATTCAGGATAATTAAGGCATGCTGTCACTTAGTATAAAGTAAATAAAAATTAGTACGCCAATTCTCGAATGAAGGTCAGAGGTGTACGCTCCTGACTGAACTATGTTTTTAATGGAACTCTACCTGATCGTTCATCTTATCACTGCGTTCCGTCAGAACCTGGCGAGAGCCAGCTAATATCAGTAGAGCCTCAACAGTTCGGGGAGGACTGTTGACTATAGATGACGGTCAGGAAATAGCTACCGGGTAGGAGACGTCTTACATTTTATATATATTTCTACTCCAGACTTTTCATTCATAGATAGGAAATTCCTTAGAATATATGGGTGTTTTGTATGACAACATAATTGTAGGACAACACATAGCCTGATTAGTCAACACTTTCTTACTTTGGCATACCCCATTTTGCTCCCACCTATACACACTAAAACACAATCCCCGTTTTGGAGTTAAACTGTTACAATGATGTGGTTTCTGCATTCTCTTAAGGCTTTCTGCTGTAGCTTCCAGCCCACTCCCATGCTCTGCTGCTATGGTGATCCCAGACAAAGCCCCTTTGTTTCCCAAGGACAAGCCTCATGCCAGCCTCCAAGCCTCTTTACCTCCTGTTTGAAAAGGTGTTACCAGTCCATACATCACAGCAACAGCTTTAGACATTTCATCTTCAGACCATGGTTTAAAGACAATCATTTAATATCATAGAACTTGACGTATGTGCCTTTAAGCAAGCTTAAAATACCATGATGGTGATCACAATGGTCCCAAGCTAAGGATCTGTAGGACACCTTTGTGAGCACATTGTCTGCACCAATATAAGTCCTGCTCTAAGTTATTGAATACTCAGTCGATTTTTTTCTGTCTAATTATTTCCATTGCTCAACTTAGCAGTACAATTGCATTTACTGGTTTTATTGTATTTAATTAAATATTATCTTATACATATTTCAGCTCCAAGGTAATTTACCAACCTTATTTCATTTTTTCAAATACTCGGGACAGGACTGAAACATATGTCTATAACTGCGTCACACACCTTTTTTATTTGTTTTTACTTGTGTATATTTTTTACATAATTGATTTACAAAAAATATTTGAACAGCAATTGAGCTATATTCCACTTGTCAAACTAGACATTTTTCTGACTACTCTGGCATAAAAAAGAGAAAAAAATGAAGGCAAAACCAATCGAGAACAATCCAAGTGAATTGTTAACGCTTTGACACACTGACACTTTGCCGTCTCCTAAGATTGGTGAGTAGCTCTGAATCGGTCAGAAGATGTGCAACGCTGACACTCTGGACCATTACCGCCCCCCTGCCTTTGAGCATGCGCAAAACCAAGCTGAATTTAATCATCAATATCGTCCTTCCAAATTAAAGCTGCTGTGATATAACTTTACTATGAGTCACCTTGGTTACTAACTTCCGCTACTTGTAGACATATTAGCGCGCTCAGTTTGGCTCTCTCCTACAAACCAAACAATGAGATTTTGTTTATTGGGAGTGTTTTTTTCCTGATTGTGAATACGCGTCTCTGGGTTGTGGATCTTGTCTTCTATGGGCTGATTGTTTCAGTTCCCTGTGTATTTGTGTATAACGCCTGTCCTTTCTCTTAATCCTTGACTGCTCATTGTGAATGTTACGTGCGTTTGTGGTTCCTTGTTCATTGACTTGTTTATGGTCAAATTACTTCAAGGTTTCTGTCTTTGGGTCCCACTAATGCTTCTGGACCGTCTGTGCCGATTGAAACAGTGGGTGGTCGGTAAGAAGGAGCCTGACCTGTGGAACACACCAAGAAGGAGCCTGACCTGTGGAACACACCAAGAAGGAGCCTAACCTGTGGAACACACCAAGAAGGAGCCTGACCTGTGGAACACACCAAGAAGGAGCCTGACCTGTGGAACACACCAAGACGGAGCCTGACCTGTGGAACACACCAAGAAGGAGCCTAACCTGTGGAACACACCAAGAAGGAGCCTGACCTGTGGAACACACCAAGAAGGAGCCTGACCTGTGGAACACACCAAGAAGGAGCCTGACCTGTGGAACACACCAAGAAGGAGCCTGACCTGTGGAACACACCAAGAAGGAGCCTGACCTGTGGAACACACCAAGAAGGAGCCTGACCTGTGGAACCAACGAAGGAGCCTGACCTGTGGAACCAACGAAGGAGCCTGACCTGTGGAACACACCAAGAAGGAGCCTGACCTGTGGAACACACCAAGAACTTGAAATGGATGTAAAAACTCTGGAAGAGTTGGGACATATTCAGGAGAAATACAAAAGCATCACACACATTACTAGGTATTTTTGGGACGAATACTAATCTATTTTTATTATATTGAGACAGATCCTGCTAGAACTGTATCCAATGATACACCATGGATAATGACAAACTAACTTAACCATACACATTTTCCCTCGCTTGGTCAGAAATCCCACTGTACAACTAAGGAGTAATATAACCTAAAATAACAAATGTGTATAATAGATCCTGCTGGCTTATAAAGATCAGCAAAAACAAACAATTTATTTTCCTGTCATACGGAGATGTGGCGCATGAAGCAGTAAAATAGAGGTGTAATTCTTTTCAAGATTTAATGAAATAATACTCATAGCCTCTTAGGCTTACAATATGCATGCAAAGAGATAGCCCTTATTTTACAGATTAGCATAAAAAGATAAATCTTTAAGCATGGAAACTTGATTTAGTTAGATGGATCCAAGCTGAAACCAATGATAAAGTGAGAAAAAGAGAATGAACTACAGAAAGAGCGAGGAGGGGAGTGAGAAAAGGAGATGGAAAGATAAAGGCATTAGCTTTGCCTTTCTTCTGTAGATGACAATGGTATAATTATTATTACACAAACAATAATCTGTCTTTCTTCTCCCTCTTCCCAATTGCATACATAGCTTCAGGCACATAATTCACTACACTGGTTGAGAGCCATTTGAATATTTCTTTGGCAGGAAATCACATTACAGGCTATTAAAAAGTAATTATTTGTACATAAATTCCCTGCAAGTGTGAGGGAAAACCTGGCAGATGCGTGGTGCATGTAGCTTTGTATGTGTGTAGGTTCAATGCTAAGGCAGTTAGTGGATGAGCCAGTGCAATGTTGTGTTTATGAAACCCCCCGACAGGCTCTCCATCATCACGCCAGCCCCTCTGTGTCACCACCAGCATATCTCATGGACCAGCCCATGATAATGTCATTACTGAAGCTTAGCACCAAGATGAGTTTAGAGGAGAGGGGGTTAGAGCAAGAGCAAACAATGGAAAATATTATTTGATAAGATTTATTAATATTGATTTAGTTTCCAACTTCTTGGGCGGTCTGAAAGGTGTCTTTGTCTCTGAAGAATTGACCTCCTCTCTCTTTTCTCAGTCTCTATCGTGATTCAGTCACACTGAAACAACCAGCCTGGGTTCATGCTTCTATTATAGACTGACTAAATCTAACAAACTACAAACTGACAGACCAGCAGTGTCCGAGTCTGGTAACAAATCAGGGCAGACAATGCCTAAAGTGTTTTTATTAGTTTCAATAGTCAAGGGTGATGGTAGGCCACTTGGCAGGAGACCACACCACACCACAACATCAGAGTAACAACAAGGGTTATAAAAAAAGAGCAAAGTTTTACAAATAACTTACATGAATAAAATAATAGATAACATAAATAAACGAGTGTATACAAAGAGCTGAAAGAGATGAAATAGGGATCCAAAAAATGTTGTCTTCTAAAGCAATGACGTGTGCAGACTTGATAAAAAGGCAGTCACTTACCCATATCAACCTTTGCAAAATGCTACATATTAGTTAACGGTTCATTATATGAATGCTCAGAGACAATGTGGGATGAGATATATGTTAGTGTTTTCAAGTGAGCATCTAGCTGTATAGATGAGTATAGGATTGAGCACTTGACATCTCCAGATAACTGTGAGGTCTGACATCTTCGAGCCATCCCTTTAAATCAGCTTTCAGCACAGCCCGCTGTGTTTTGTCTATTCTGTTGACTGTGTCCTGAGCTTCACTTTTCTATTCATGGAGGTTTTCTATTCTCATTCAACATTAAGTCATATTTAGAATAATATCAGCACTACAATAATCTGTTTGCAGAAAAGCATAATTTGTCTTGGAACATAAACAAGGGCTGTTAATTGCCTTTCTTATAGATACCATTAAATCTAGTTGACGTGTACATTTAGTTACAAATATTTGCTGTGGCACTGCTAAGTAGTATCTAGAAAACAGGAACTACTTTGTGTTCATTGGCAACTACATTTACCAGAGGATAAACTGATTTGGATTAATCTCGCATTACAGCAGGTTAACCAAATGTTAATATTTTCTTTCAAATAAGAATAGGGAGAAAACTGTGTCAGATCAGTAAGTGGCTGGTGTACTGTAGCCAGGGCCGCCCATAAGGGGGTATAAAGGGGAAAACTTTCTGGGCCCCAACTGTTAGGGGACCAATAGAGGCCAGCAATAATCGTGTTCAATTCCTAAATAGGCATGCGCCAATCCCATACTCAATATCAGTATTGGTCCGATACTGGCCAACGTCATGGGATTTGATATCGGAAAAAGTAAAGTATAATCCGACACAATCCGTAAACCAAAAGTATAACGTAAATGCTTAACTACAGCAACATGGTGTAAAGATGTGTCACCTGGTGAGGCAACTCATGCTGTAATAACAGTACACGTGACATATAGAAAGTCATTTGTTCGATTTATTTGTCCGTAGTCAAGTTAGTTATCAAGCAAAAAAATGTATAAATCTAGAAATGGTTACAAAGGATAGGCTCGGTAATGTATAGTCGTTTCGCCAAATGTCCGCTATAGAGTGCGTTTTAACAGAGGATACATTGATTTGGATAAATTACACATCACAGTAGGTTAGCACAAGTGTTCATTTTTGCTTGCAAATAAGAATAACGATAATTGTTTGGTCAGATCAATAAGTGGTACTGTAGCTAACCTTATCATGGTAGCTTCCCTTTTTAACTTTAAAAGAAAATCTGATCAACCAGTTTGTGCACGTATTTTTATATATAGGGGACATATCACAACTCCTGATTTTAGTTTTCACTGAGATTGATGACTATAAAGTATTGTAAAAGGACAATTTGAGGATATAAATATTGTAACTTCTTGCTTACGGGCATAACCATGTTTGTATACATTGTCGTCAATGCTAAAGCCTGGTTTATACTTCAGCAAACATGCACGTAAATGTCTCTGTGTAGCTACGCAGAGAAGGGGTTTCTGGGAAAGCAGAAACTGGGAGTCCTCCCAAATTGTAACAGCATGTCGCGCAAAGCTTCTTCTCCAGTGCCTCAAACAACCGCTGATTGGTTGGGCAGGGTAAGAAGCAAATAGATATTTGGTAATGTTTTTGGCTGTATCCAAAACAAATAAACACAGATGACACAATGAAATTGAGCAGATGTAAGAGCTAAATATGAAAAGCAGTGAGCACGCTTTAGTCTCTTTGTTTATACTTTTGCGGGACATGAACGGGAGTTTCCAGTGCTTGACAACTTATTTTTTTCCGATTGCTCACACACTAAAAGTGAATGCTCAATCAAAAGCGTCAAAACTTTAACTTATGTAACCATACCTTAAACCAAGGCAGCCATAGTAACACAAAAGTACAAATTTATCAGGTTTGCACTTAGCTTTGTCGACTCCCCAGGCTTCTCTGGCTCCCGAGTCGACTCCCCAAACTTCTCTGGCTCCCGAGTCGACTCCCCAAACTTCTCTGGCTCCCGAGTCGACTCCCCAAACTTCTCTGGCTCCCGAGTCGACTCCCCAAACTTCTCTGGCTCCCGAGTCGACTCCCCAAACTTCTCTGGCTCCCGAGTCGACTCCCCTGGCTTCTCTGGCTCCCGAGTCGGCTCCCGAGTCGACTCCCCTGGCTCCCGAGTCGACTCCCCTGGCTTCTCTGGCTCCCGAGTCGGCTCCCGAGTCGACTCCCCTGGCTCCCGAGTCGACTCCCCTGGCTTCTCTGGCTCCCGAGTCAACTCCCCTGGCTTCTCTGGCTCCCGAGTCGACTCCCCTGGCTTATCTGGCTCCCGAGTCGACTCCCCTGGCTCCCGAGTCGACTCCCCTGGCTTCTCTGGCTCCCGAGTCGACTCCCCTGGCTTCTCTGGCTCCCGAGTCGACTCCCCTGGCTTCTCTGGCTCCCGAGGACTGACCCTGCTCCCCGGTCCCTGGGTGCTCGTGAGCCTGTCACGGTCCTGAGAGGGTTTTATCCAGCAGGCGGCTCTGCACCCTCTGAATTGTCTTTGCTCTTTCTGGGCCCTTTATTAAGCTTTATGGTTTTCACCTGTGCCTTGTTTTGGACCTGCCAGCCAGTTAGTACTTAGTGTCATTGTTCTCACCTGTGCCTTTTGCCAGTGTATTTTAGTTCCTGGTTCCCTTTGTTCTATGTTCCGACATTATTAGCTGTATGCCTGTTGCTGTGCTGTTTTTTTAAGTAAAGTTTCCTGTCTCCTGCCGGAACAGGTTTTGCCTCAGTAGTCTGTCTCCCGTGTTCATTCCTTTGGTTTTGTTTAGGTCTTACAGTTTTTCACAATTGTTTACACAATTTTCTGAATCTGGCTCATTTTCTCAAAACTCTAACACAAAACCACAAAATGCAAAACTCTACAAATCTCTAGCAAAAGCAAACGCTGCATTCAAAACGGTTTTATGTCTTACCAAAAATGTTTTTTGCATCAAAATGACACACGCACACACGCATCATCTGAATTGAACTTTCTACCAACCAACAACACACTGATGTGCTCAACACAAAACACTACTATGAATATCTTATCAGTAGGTTTATGCCTTTTGTATTTTCAGTGTTACACTGAAACCAGTTGTAAAAGATTGTTACAGTAATGTATTTCTACTGAAATATATATAAATAAACACACACAAATGCAACATAGTAACAAAAACTATTATTTTGGAAACTATTTCCAAAATGCAGTATTTTGGAACACTTGTGTTTTGTATGTAACCCTTAACATACCCAACAGGAGAAAACCAGGAAAAACGTTCAGTAAGATAAAGGGTTTTCTGTAAAATAAATAAATAAAAAGAGCTCATCCGTGGCATTTTTATAGTGCTAAAGCTCTGATTTCTAAGTGAAGAATTAAGCAACTAGTGTTTACACCCGTGAGGAGTGGGTGTTGCCAATTTGGAACTGTGTGTAGTGTTTTGCAAAAATTGTTGGTTCCAATTTTAGCCTGTAAACAATTGTGAAAGACGGTAACCAGTTTAGTTACGTTTAGTGTTTGTATTTGGACCATCACCACGCCAGCCATGACAGAGGGGGGATGGGCTTTCTATTTTGGTGTTCATTGACATGTGAGTAAATGTATTTGAGTAGATGTAACTTGAACAATCTTTCACAGAAGGGTGTGAAGTAATGAAAAAGGTATACAAAGTATTAAAGACAGCAGTGTATTGTATATAGCACATCAGTGTGTTCTTGCTGCTTTGAATGGTTAATTTAGATGGTACATGTGTGTATCATTTGGGGCAAAAATCCCATTTTGAAAAAGGATTGTTAGGTTTCGATTGCAGTTTCAGTTTTACATAGAAGTGAGATGTTTAAATCCAAGTGTTGTATGTTATGTGGCTTGTGTTTAGAGTTTTGACACGGCGAGCCAAATTCCGCTACAAGTGTGCAAGCTTTTAGAAAAAACTAACTTAGAAAGAAATTTAACTAATAGGCTATACTGTATACAAACAAAAGGGTACAAGTCATCTTGAGATAATGGGCTATAGGATAAACTTTGTAAATAGGTGAGATTTGTCTTTAAAAAGCTTGCTGGTGGAACATGTTAGAGGCAAAAAGACTAAATCTGATTGTTTGGGTATCAGTTTTTGACATGAACTCGAGCCATCCCTAATCCTAAATATAAGCAATTATAACCAAAATATATTTTGACTCAAAATATTAATTACTTATTAAAACAACAAAACACTGCTTTAGTAGCCTGTTTCATAATAGACCCCTCCCGCCCTCACCTGAAAATTGTACGAGTCAGGGACGTCGTTAGGCCTGGGCGTTTCTTTTTTTTTATGTAAGAAGAATAAAACATTGCCCATGATCTATTCATCTGTCATTCCAAACTCGCATAAATAATATGATATTGTTGATCAAAAACGCAAGTACGCTGTTCTGTGTGTGTAATTCAAGGCCCAGATCTACTTCACATTACTTCGCACGCGTGCATTTTGTTTGAGCATGAGAAAGCGAGTGAGAGAGCACCCCGGTTACAGCGCTTGTCATTTTGGGATCTAGCTAGCTAACGACTTCAGAAGGACAACAATAAACACAATGGATATAATGCTTTAAAAAAAGGAAAACGGACAGTGAGACAACAAGGCGAGAGCAAGGCTAGAGGAGGTGGAGGAGGAAAAGTTATCTCCTGTTGCTTCAGCAGCAGATGAGTCAGGACGTGAGAGTGCCAGTCATAGAGATAGAACACTAGAGGCAACATGTGATGCATTAGTGTTATTCAAGAAAGTCCAAATTTGGCAGCCATCCTACCTGGGTATACTTCTAAACCGGTTATAATGGGAGTCAATGGGAAAAAAGCAGGTTCTTGCAGTAAAAGCTATATTTAAGTATATGTAAACATCAAACCATTTTTTTTTATTATTGTAACATGTATAGGACCCCTGTAGCTGTTAAAATCTGTTAAATATCAGTTTGTTACTGGTATATATTTTATTTTAACAGCTCTCAAAACAACAAGGTATGATTTCTGCTATGTTAATATGAATAATTTAATTGGTAAAGACAGTAGTATCTTACAATCAGGATATATAATATTATAAAAGGTAATACATTAACGAAAATCACTTAAAATAAACAAGTATAAATATATTACATTGACTGTTATGTTAATGAGATTCAAATATAATCAATAATATATAACTATATTTCATCTGTTGTGTACTTGAAAACTTACAAATAACTACATACATTACAAAACAAACATTTATTTATAAACGTTCATAGTCTGAAACTTACACTTGCACTTACATTTATTAATAGCAACTACATTACGTTAATCAGAGTAGCACAATTATAATGTAATAAATATATAAAGAAAAAACTTAAGTTGAATTTCTTTGATAATTTATTTTATAAAAATTTTAAAAAAGACAGAATCTATATGTACAATATTTTTCCAAGTGTCCACAAGTGTTTCTAATACTGGGAAATAAGGAGGGGACTCCACATGTTATACATATTGAACAATTTAAATTTTTACTATCTCTCAACATAATTCTCTAAGTGTCCTCTCCTCTCTGCTCCAGCCTGCAGCTCAGTTGGAGATTTGCTGATTTATTGTCACATGACTGTTGGTCTCAACTGAGTCATTCAACGCTTCCCAGTTGTGCTGACAAGCGCAGAATTATGTTTTTTTTTCTACAGAATCTGGCCCATGCAAACGGTTTATATATTTGGCAAATTATTTAATGACATTTAAAATAGTGATTTTGATGAAATATCACTATTCTATTTGGTTATTCTTTCTGACTCAAGCGTTCTGTGCACGTGATCAGTTTAGGGATGACTGTAAAGTCTAAAGTCCGACAGGAATGGCTGTTCTGAAAGCTTTTGGCTATGAGAAATGGTGTATTTTTGGCAATTTTTTAAAGACATGCTTTTTGATCCCACCGGCAGGTTGTGGGGTACAGAATAGGGATGGGCATTTTAGGCCATATCACTATTCTATCAAAAATATGTTGGGTAATCGATTAACCGAAAGAAAAAGATTATATAAAAGAAAATATATATGAAATTATTATAATTTTTTATTTGTTTATAAAAAAAATTGCTATAGCGCACTTGTTATGTTGCCTAAAGTGCTTCCGTGATCTGGCCTTCGCTAAATAAACATATTCCTTTTCCAATTTCTGAACATTTCTTACATTGGACAGATTTTCTTTGATCTCTGAGTGGAGAGCCAGCACTATAAAGCTCATGGGTTTGTATCGGTGATCCAGCGCACTAGCAAAGAGCACTATCGTGCCTTCAGTTGGCACGCTGCTATGGTATATTTAGTGTTAAAAAGTAGATACTTGATTACAAAACAGGTATGTGTAAACAATATTAAAGGTTAGTAGGTAAGCATACCATAGTTTACTATTAGTTTTAAGTAACTAGAGGATTAGAGAGAGAGACAGACATAGTAAGATGGGGGGTGAAGCATTGGTGAGCAGATGCAGGCTCCAGGATACTTAAGGGCACCAAATGGAGGTAGAACAGAGAGCAGTGCAGGAAGCTGAGAGTCGTAAAAGTAAACATGATAGGAAACCTAGAATGATTATAACAGACTCTTACAAGACTGTTTTTATTACCCTGAGAAAAGATGAGCGTTCGGGATTAACAGATGCTAGGAGTGAACAGACGCACAAAGATAAGGAAAGGGGGGTTAATGGATTCAGTATCCTTAGTTTATGATAGGTAAGGATGGGGCTAGTTGTAGAGAAGAGTAAACTTTAAGGTTTAGGGGACAAGTGGTCCTCAGGAAAGGATGTGGCTAGTTGTAAAGAAGGGTAAACTTTAAGGTTTATGGGACAAGCGGTCCTCCGGAAAACAAGAGGTGATTGGAATTGGGCATGTCTAATTTGCATGTTGGGGAGTTGCCAAAAATATGGAAAAGGCTTAACTTGAAGGAATATGTATAAAAAGACGAACTGTGAATGTGCAAAAGGAGTAGATTGTAGGAGTATATTTTTGTAGTAGATCTTTGTTGTTGCATGCTGAATAAGACCTACTCTTCTGAAACTTTGGCTTTCGACTCCCAATATTTTGTATGGGGTTGTAACTTCTGCTAATTGACAATTAAACAATTGAAAACACTGCCTACAAGTTTAATTATAATTAAAGCTGCTAGCAGCGATTGACGGTTCCTAGCTGTCTGCAAAGTCTTGAGATTGGAAAAACATGGAGCTGGTCAAGTGGTTGTCTGAGACAAACTGGAAGTTAGTAAGAAAGAGAGATTGACAGAAGTGCAACAAGTATACAGTGCTGTGCAAAAGTATTTGCCCCCTTACAGATACTTATTGTTTTTGCACATTTGTCACACTTAAATGTTTCAGATTATCAAACAAATTTTTATGTCAGTCAAAGATAACTTGAGTAAATATAAAAAGCTGTTTTTAAATGATGATTTCATTTATTAAGGGAAAAAAGCTATCCAAACCAACCTGGCCCTATGTGAAAAAGTAATTGCCCCCCTTGTTAAATCATGAATTAACTGATATTAACCACATTTTTGGGAAAGCTGAGTTCAATTTCACTAGTCACACCCAGGCCTGATTACTGCCAGAACTGTAAAATCAAGAAATTTCTTACATAGAACCTGTCTGACAACATGAAGTAGGCTAAAAGAGCTCAAAAAGCAACACATCATGCCCCGATCTGAAGAAATTCAAGTACAGATGAGAAACAAAGTCATTGACATCTATCAGTCTGGAAAGGGTTACAAAGCCATGTCTAAGGCTTTGGGACTCTAGCAAACCACAGTGAGAGCCATTATCCACAAATGGAGAAAACATGGAACAGTGGTGAACCTTCCCAGGAGTGGCTGGCCTACCAAAATTACTCCAAGAGCGCATTGACTCATCCAGGAGGTCACAAAAGAACCCAGAACAACATCTAAAGCACCGCAGCCCTCACTTGCCTCAGTTAAGGTCAGTGTCATGATTCAACAATAAGAAAGAGACTGGGCAAACATGGTATCCATGGAAGAGTTCCAAGGCAAAAACCACTGCTGAGCAAAAAGAACTCAAAGGCCCGTCTCACATTTGCCAAAAAACATCTTGATGATCCCCAAGACTTGGGAAAATATTCTGTGGACTGAAGAGACAAAAGTGGAACTTTTTGGAAGGTGTGCGTCCCGTTACATCTGGCGTAAAACTAACACAGCATTTCAGGAAAAGAACATCATACCGACAGTCAAACATGGTGGTGGTAGTGTGATGGTCTGGGGCTGCTTTGCTGCTTCAGAACCTGGGCGACTTGCCGAAATTGATGGAACCATTAATTCTGCTCTCTACCAGAAAATCCTGAAGGAGAATGTCCGGCCATCAGTTCGTGACCTTAAACTCAAGCGCACTTGGGTTATGCAGCAGGACAATGATACGAAGCACACCAGTAAGTCCACCTCTGAATGGCTCAAAAAACCCAAAATGAAGGTTTTGGAGTGGCCTAGTCAAAGTCCGGACTTAAATCTGATTGAGATGCTGTGGCATGACCTTAAACAGGCCATTCATGCTCAAAAACCCTCCAATGTGGCTGAATTAAAACAATTCTGCAAAGAAGAGTGGACCAAAATTCCTCCACAGCGATGTGAAAGACTCATTGCCAGTTATCACAAACGCTTGATTGCAGTTGTTGCCGCCAAGGGTGGCACAACCAGTTATTAGGTTTAGGGGGCAATTACTTTTTCACATAGGGCCAGGTTGGTTTGGATAGCTTTTTTCCCTTAATAAAAGAAAGATTCATTTAAAAACAGCTTATTGTATTTACTCAGGTTATCTTTGTCTGATGTAAAAATTTGTTTGATAATCTGAAACATTTAAGTGTGACAAATGTGCAAAAACAATAAGTAAGGGGGCAAATACTTTTGCACAACACTGTATGCACAACATATAAATATGATTTGACAACCTTTTACAATGCCACGGTGATTTGTCTGATAGATATGTGGCCTTTATAGCTTGCCGTATGTTGGATGTGAAAACAGCTTTGCCGAGGTGACCAGATAAGCCTCGAGGCAGAGTAAGAAGCCTCTTTAATTTTGGACTGAGTTTGACAGTTATGAAGAATGTTGTGACAAGTCACGCCTTCTTCAAATTTCATTAAGGTCTGCCTTATATACCATCTACATATCGTGGTCCATTGATGCAACATGCCAAGTTCGGTGATGATTGGACAAACAGATCAAAAGTTCTATTAATTTAAGTTAGGTTTTTCGAGCAATTCAAAATGGCCGATAATCCATTATCGCTGACATCTGTGGTACAGAGGCTTTTTTTTTTCATCATGGATACGGACCTATAAGAACTAAATTTGGTGACTCATATTGAGATGGAGAATTGGCTTTTCAAAGTGTGCAGACTGGATCACTTATTTTAGCGCCACCATGAGGCCAACTGGGGTTATCTTCGGTTTGCAAAGTTTCAAGTCTTTTGTAATGCCAATTGCTGACTATTTCATGCAATTTCCCCATCAACAAAGATACACTCAGATATTTTTGCCTAAAAAGTCTATGCGTGTTACTGCAAGATCTGGAAATGCAGAGAAGTCATGAGTTACAAGTCATGCTGGCCTCTCAATCTGATGTGTTTTTGTACCTGACTTTTGCTAAACGTGTCCCGTGGCAGAGATTTGTCTGTCGCGATTCGCAAACATGTGGCGAGGTTAGGCTGTGAGAGGGGAGCTTTAAGTACAAACCATAGATCTATAACTAGGGTTAAGTCTCCCACATAGTACTATTCAAACATCAACCAAAATAATGAAAAAGTTATTACAAGTTAATGTAATGGCGCACTGCAAAGACTGCCGCTTCTATTGACGAGAAAGTGGTGGTTGTTGGGCCAGAGAGTGTTTTTGCATGCTGCGCAAAGTTCACATCAGCAAAAAAAATGTAAAGCCTTTTAACCAGTCGCCGACTCTAATTAAATTCATAAGTTAGCCAACTAATGTTTGCCGTGACTACAAGCTGTAAGATAAGAACATATTTTAGACAGACATTGTTGAAATTGTTTAGGCCTACTTTATGTAACCTAAGATTAGCCTATAGCACATCAGCGAGCGCAGAAGTAGCTGTGCATTGTAAATGTTACCAGCAGGGGTGTCAACATGTTTCCACCTATGCAGACCATCAAGGAAAACGGGAGAAATCTATTAAACTGTCATTTGTTCACATGCATTCTGCTCAGAGTAATCAGGTTAGAGCGGTCCGCTCTCTGTCCTTCGCTCCCTCTTACACTGTGCGCAGGCAGCCAGTGTTTCAGACAGGAGATCATTTACAGAAAGGTCTTATTTTCTAGATTTGTTTTATTACTTTATTTAACTTACTTAGCAGTGACAGCTTTTGACAGAATTGTTCTGTTTGATTGCTCTACGGTCTATGCCAAAATTTAGAAAAAGACTTATTCATTGTTGAAATCAATCTTTTCAGTTCTCAAGTGCAGGTACATTTTGACGGTATTTCAGGTGATAATGCTCCATCACATGTTTTAAATATATTACACAGTGAATATTGAACTGAAGCTTTACTTTCAATATTAACATTACAGTTGGAAGGGCAAGTATGAAAACAACAGTAATATTAACAATTTCTCAGAAATGTGTATATTAGTTTACGACCAGAGATTGGTGTGCACACATATTGCAGAAAATACGTCACTAACTGTGCATGGTGCGTTATTTATTTGATGGAAATTTCTTCTTCTCTGACTGCAACTAAAAATAGAGATTCGTGACTGACGCTTTTCAGCGCATGTGAATAAATAAAGTGTATTATATTTCAATCATATTCGGAGTGTTTGTTCAATAATATGGAAGATCGAACTGAAAGCTCAACACTACTGGACAAGGGAAATAATATAACCCCCCCCAAAAAAACGAAACACATTCTACATTTTGGACCTGTCCACCCTATTATAATAGCCTACAAACCTGCAGTGTGGTAAGTCGCTAACTAACGACTTCAAATTGACGAACGAATTAGTAACGTGACTATACTGTATAGCTACCTTACTAATTCGAGCATGGCACGCTAACTTTATGGATTTATAGTGTTGCATAGCTAGCAGGTTTACTAGCATGTATAAATCCATGTAGCTAGAGTGCCATGGGGTGTGATGATATAGCTAGCAGTAGCAGTAGCACTAATGTAAGTGTCCCACGTGAAATGTAACATTAGCAGGCCGGCTACTTACTGGGCCGTTGATGCTACCAGTGAAACATTCAAACCTGCCGAGTGTACTAACGTCAGCGTGGCGGACGAGTTTGTAAAGTTGCAACGTGCTAGCAATGGAATTATGTAAATACATGTTAGTCACGAAAAAACTGCCGATGTGGTATCGACTGTCATTAGTTTGCGCTGACGCTATGCTAGTGTGGTTTACATTAAATCTAACGTTAGCACACCAGCTAC
This sequence comes from Galaxias olidus, assembly GCA_026901105.3. Classification (NCBI taxonomy): domain Eukaryota; kingdom Metazoa; phylum Chordata; class Actinopteri; order Galaxiiformes; family Galaxiidae; genus Galaxias; species Galaxias olidus. Next base: position 57,986 of record JAPMUY010010835.1, on the reverse strand, counting down.
TGTCGTTCAGCCTGCCGAACGAGTTAGTAAATCGCTATGCAACGTTCCATCTTTCGAAAACACAGCAAACTATGTCTTAGATTAAACAAATATACAAGGGCAGCGCTGTCGCAACATATTGCCTATGTCTTACCGTTCGCTGACAACAGTCAAAATGGAGGGCAGCTGGAAATTCCGATAACATCTGGGGAAACTATTTCCGGTTCCGTTTCAAAAAAATAATCTTAAAATGTTAATATAATAGTATTGTTTAACTACGTTGGAGACAATTACCTTTCCCTTTTCCCCTTTTATTCTACTACTACCGTGCTACCTAAAATTTAAACAAGAAAGTTGCAGGAATTTGATTCGGGCCAGATTATGCAAATCTCTCTCTCTCTCTCTCTCTCTCTCTCTATATATAGGTTTTCATCAGTTTGGTGACTCTAGTTAAAACTGAAGAAATTCAATGGCCGTTTTTAGTTTTTTTGGTTTATTATGGTTATTATGTCATATTCTACAGTCCAAAAATGTGGTTTGAGTGTCACACTTGATTAGCCTCAACTGTACTGAATCTGGGGATATGTGTTACTTCAGTGTACTACCAGAAATGACTGCAATATTGGTTAAAATATAAAGATATCAAAAACGGCAATAAAAGACCCTAGGTCTCAGAGGGTTAATATTAACAAATACATAAATATCCAGTTTTTCTAAAAGTGACAGTTTTAGTGTCGAAAAAAGGTTTTTAATTTTACTGAGTTGATACTTCCGTGTAGCCAAGCAGTCTTCAAAAGCCCAAACCTCCTATGGCCAACTTTGACATTAGTTTGCTTCTTCATCGTGGGAGAAATAATGGATATGTTGCTAAAGATACTTTGGAAAACACACTGCCTTTACAGTTACATGGTCGTTTACCTAAATTAAGGCTACAATATTAAAAATGTGTATTCTGAAAATCACGAACGTGTCATCGATTTGGCTTTTTCAGGACCCGGTCCTAAACAACGAAAATTTTACGGCTCCAAACGACAGATATTCTACTGCTTGCAATTGCACTTGTACAGGCATAATCAGTGCCAGATAATCACCGTGTCGATAATACATTTCAGTCAGAACTATTTCCGTAAAATACAGGTCCCATTGCAAGATCATTGCTCAATATTATTTGTACATAATCTGCTTATTTGGCCTATAAAGCTAACAGGCACATTCTCTCGTTGAATTACTATCGTTTTCCTTGCCTCCCCCACAGTTCTCGGCCATTCCTGCTTGCAAAAGTCACCACTCTCTACCCAACAAACTCCTATATTATAGCCCTTGCCTTTATTTCATTTATAATGACGATGATGATCTTGTATTTTTAGCAGTCTAATTCCATATGACTTTTGCAAGTAGCCGATCTGCTCATTTCCTCAGTCTGCTCTGCAAACCTAAACAAGACAATAAACCACAAAACTGACAATAAACCACAAAACTGACAAATAAATAGGTTTTCTTGTTGCAGTGATTTTTCATGCATGCATCCGTGGTCACAAATATCGGACATGCCACTCAACTCAATCTTTAAAGAAACCAATATGGACATAACAAATACAGGAAAACAAAAGATGAAAGGAAAGGTCCAGATTTTTCACGGCAATTGATATGATACCTCAAACTCTTATCATGCATAGTTCTTCATTAGCAGAAGTATTTTAAATATGAAAAGTTTTTCAAATCCGCTAGGAACATTAATATTTTCTTAATTTTGCCGATGCTTAAACCTACCCCGTAACAGTCAAGACTGCAGCAACTAGGTTGCCTTTTATCTTGGTACAGATAACGTTACCGATGAGCATCACTTACATTCACAATCAATCAGCATAGCTAAAGTTTAAATTCAATAGGCCTATGTAATAAACTGACTGACATAACCATACATATAACAATGAAAATATGTCTGGCTTCATGGATTTCAATCAACGTGGCTGAAATCTAAACCGAAACTTGCTAGCAAGCCATTGTAGAGAATGACGTTTGTTTTACCGCAGTCCTGACGAAGTAAAGAAGGCACGGAAAACTTTGAGGGGGCAGATCTTTTTTTGCCTTGGAAAAACGTGTACTTTCTTTGCCTTGGAAAAACGTGTACTTTTTTTGCTGAATATTTTCAAGAGGCCTTTGTCTAGTCAGAGTTGAAAGGCCACGATGGAACCTTTTGATTAAAGTTACTAGCGATTCAAGTAAAGTACATGACTATAAATATATATATTTTTTACTGATTGGTTAGTCCCCTTAAGGTCATGTCAGGACAGGGGTTTACTTCAAAATGAATCAAAGTTTAATCGTCAAAAGTAATGGGAACAGCAAGGTAATTTAATTTGAAGACAAGGAGTGCTGGGCTTTTTCGTGCCCGTTTGAGAAAGAAAAGCATTATGACCAAGCCCAGCGTTGACGCAGAGGCGAGTTTTGAAATGACAAAATTATGTTATTAACAGTAGAAATATGGAAAGCTAGAATTCTCAGTGATTTAAGAATATATTCTTAAACCACTCCATCAATCGTTTGATATTAAACATATATTTTTTATTAAACTACTCAAAGTTGAGGATTTTTCATATAACAACAAAACCTTCGTTCTTTAGAAGCTAACTGCAAATTAGCAAGAAATTTATAGATATAAACACTTCTGTTTTGTGAAACTATTACTACAGAATGACTTACAAGACTCAGATCAACAAAAACGTTATTTTTGTGTTGATTTAAACAGTTTCAAAACGGTCCACAGCACGATTTTCTTCACCGCTGCGTGAATGTGCTACCGTTCTGACTACATTGTTCGTAGCCGTTCGGTTTGCCCAGGCTACTAGTTATCCAGCTAGCTTGTCTAGCATAGTGCAGTGGTTCTCCAAAGCTTTTCACACAAGGCATTTGATTTGCATCTCGGCAACTGATTTGGTGATTAAACATGTACGTAGCTAGTAGCTACCACAATAACATAGTTCATTTTCAATAGCGGGCAGAAATGTCAAGCTAGCAACTTGTCATGCTTCCATTGCCAGCAGAAGGCTGTTTAATGTAGTCTATTCACCTAATCTCTTATTTTAATAATAATACATGGGATTTATAAACACCCTTCTAGTAACTCAAAGACACAGGATAATATTATTGTTATTATTATTATATTATTTACAAAGTAAATTACTGCATTAACCTAGAGGAAAACATATGTCTACGCAGTGAGTCCCTGTCATGTAAAATTAAACACCCAAGGCTGAAACCTGAGGTGAATAGCTCACAAATTATTTGGAATTAATTAATTTGCCAATGGTATCAAGTCTCTCAGTTTTATTAAATAAAATCCAGGGTATAAATAAATCCAGCCAAAAAAGTGGCATTTCATAAGAAAGTAACTAATGTGAAAAGCATATTATAATATTACTTACAGTACTACACATGCAAGAAACTAATTTAATTGAAAAAATATGCTTGGTTTATTTAATTCCACCTTTTGTGTGAGCCTCATTAATTTGTGTTTTTGTCCCTGTTCTCCTATGTTGTCTCCCTGTTCTCATCCTGTGTTGTCTCCCTGTTCTCCTCCTGTGTTGTCTGTCTGCCTCCTTGTTCTCCTCCTGTGTTGTCTGTCTGCTTGTTCTCCTCCTGTGTTTGTCTGTTGTTCTCTTCCTGTGTTGACTGCCCGTCTACCTCCCTGTACTCCTCCTGTGTTCTGTGCCTCTGCGCCACCTGTGTTGCCCTCTCATCTTAAACAAGTGTCTTATGTTCATATCTACAGATTTGTTTTAAAATATTCTATTACAATTCGCAACTCAACACTACTGGTATTTCTCCACCCAGGAACCAGTAAGAATGCTACACAAATGCACTCGATTTTTAAAGGTTTCCGTAAAGTCTGAATAGCATTAAGTAGGTCTATTTCATTTTAGAATTGCGTGAAACTTAATTAATAAAGGAAAGCCTCTAATATATTGTGCTTCTCTATCTCTAATTAGCTATTATAGAAGTGTTTATTTAAATTAAATAATAATCAATAACCCCAAACCCTGCGACAATTTCCTTCACAGTACACCAACACACTCATATTTTCATATCAGCTGGCTTTGATTAATCATTAAAATAGGCCAGTGTTAGATTAAGCTAACGTAGCCTAAACACTGCTCTGGGTAGCAGACCACTGGAAAAAGTTTCATAAAGTTAATTAAAAAAATTATTATAATGTGTTCGCTGTTTGGCTAAAGCCAACCTTTTTAATTGTTTTTGTCTATTCTTTTTTGCTATTTACTCTTTTGCAGACGTTGGCACTCGGCAACTGTATGTGTGTGTCATGTCAGCTGCGCTCGTGTTAGTAAGGGGTTATGTTACGACAAATGATTGGGTGGTTGTATGAGGTCACGCTTGAAAAATAGGTTTCTAATCTCAATGTGATTCTCCTGATTAAATTAAAGTTTTCAAAATATAATTCATGTTCATAAAATGTAATATTTGGCAGTAAACAAAGCCCCGTGCCTATAGCCCCATAGCCAGGCCCTAAACATGCTACCTGGGCCGAGCTCCCTTTTCTGATGTGGACAGATCACAAAAACCTGGAGTACATCCGGACTGCTGAATGGCTCAATGCCAGACAAGCCAAATGGGCACTGTTTTTGAATCGATTCCAGTTCACCCTATTTTACCATCCTGGTTCCTAGAATATTAAGCCTGATGTCTTACATGGGGTGTTGAGGAGAGAGTCAGATGGGCAACTCTAGACACACCAGTCCTTCAGGGGTGTCCCCCAAAACCGGTTGTTTGTACCCGCTACTCTCCGCTCACAGGTCATCCATTGGGCTCACACATCCCGCCTCTCACCCCGGAGTGCATAGGACATTTTTCTTCATCGGGCAACGATTCTGGTGGCCAGCCATGGAGACGGAGACTTGGGAATATGTGGCTGCTTGTTTCATGAATAAGTCTTCCTGGACTTCCCATGCTTCACCATCCCTGGGCTTTGTTATCGGGCTACCCTCAGAAGGGAATACCACCATTCTCACTGTAGTAGACTGTTTTTCCAAGATGGTCCACTTTCTCGCCCTGCCAAAGTAAGTAAGTAAAGTTTATTTGTATAGCGCTTTTCACAGAGAAAAGTCACAAAGTGCTTTACACAAGAAAAACTGAAATCACAGTACATAAAAAAAAATAAAAAATACACGCAATTAAAAACATCAAAAATAAACAATAACCAATAGAAAATAAATACATAAAATGCAGACCTAGTGCATAAAAATTACCCAAATGCCTGTCTAAACAGATATGTCTTTAGCTGGCTTTTAAAAGAATCCACAGAAACAACAGACCTTAAAATTGTGGGCAGAGTATTACACAGATTAGGTGCTACAGCCCCAAAAGCTCGAGCACCACGTCTTTAGGCAGGTGCGAGGGACAGACAATAAAAGTAGCTTGTTTGACCTAAGAGAGCGAGCTGATGAGTGTGGATGAAGAAGATCGGCCACATAAGCAGGAGCCTGCCCGTGCAATGCTCTGTAAATTAGAGTGAGAATTTTAAACTGGATCCTATGCGCAACAGGGAGCCAGTGAAGAGTTCTGAGTATAGGGGTGATGTGAGACAGTCTATTTGACCTAGTAAGTAGTCTTGCAGCAGCATTCTGAATCGTCAGCAGACGATTCAGGGCAGACTTGTTAAGCGAGGAGAAAAGTGTATTACAATAGTTGATGCAAGATGAAATGAAGGCATGTATAATCATCTCTAATTCTACATTTGAAACTGTAGGTCTTAGTTTACTAATATTTCTTAAGTGAAAGAAACATGACCTAATCAGCTGCTTAACATGAGTGTCAAACGACAAGGACTGATCAAATACAACCCCTAAATTACGCAGGATAGAGTGTGCAACAGAAGAAAGGGGCCCGATAATTTGCTTTTGTCAGGGTTAGCGAACGGTCGAGCTAGCGGACCCACTTGCAGCTGGCAAAGAACGTTTCAGAGTCCTGGTCACTGTTAGGAGCAAGCCCCGTATTTATTTCTCCGGCATATGTAACAATACAATGACCACCAAACGAGACACCAAACCAGGGAACATATATATAATGTTGAGAAAATGTTTTTATTTAATCCATTTTGGAATTAGGCTGTAACGTAATAAAATGTGGAAAAAGTGAAGGGGTATGAATACTTTCCGGATGCACTGTAGGTCTATAGTTCTTGGGCACAGCAGGATCAAAGTTAGGTTTCTTTACTATGGGCTGGACAGTAGCCTGCTTAAAATAGGAAGGTACACATCCTGTAGACAAGGAAGAATTAACAATAGCTGATATGGCAGGGCCGATAATAGGCAAAGCTTTAAAAAATAGAGAAGATGGTATTACATCCAGAGGGCTAGACGATAGATTCATGTTCCTAATCAAATCCATCATATCTTGCAAACTGATTGGTTTGAAAGAGTTCAGAACGGTAGGAGACAACAGGGGGCTAGAAGTGAACGAACAAGTCCCAGGAAGAATACTGGACCTAATAGCCATTACCTTATCAACTAAGAAACTTATTACAATCATTGACAGAAAAACATGGTAATGTAGGGAGGGGCAGTGAAACAATGTTATTGATAGTGTCAAATGAAACCTTAGCATTTCTTTTTGAAGAAGAAATTATGTTAGCAAAGTAAGCAATCTGGGCTTCTTTTACTAATGCATTAAAAGAGTATCGTAGACCTTTCTGATATAGGCGATGTAAATCTAGTCCAGTGACGTTCCAAAGTTGTTCAGTTTTGCGACACTTCCGTCTCAGGCAGCGGACAGCGTTTGTCATCCATTGAGAAGTGTTGCAGATAGCCCTAGTCCTGGTCTTTACAGGTGCCACTTTGTCCAGCAGCGTGGAGTAATGCTCATTAAAAGACTGCATTAAAAGCTCAAGGTCATTAAGATTTGTATTAAGGTCACAGCAAAAATGCGCTGATAACTGATTAACCATATTCTGAGTAATGATGCGAGAACGCAACATTCTCTTGAGACACAAAGGGTCTGCTTTTACAGAAAGAGCCAATAAAATACATTAATGGTCACTGATCAAAAGGTCCTCATAATGGATATGATCAATATCTAGTCCCAAAGAAAAAACAAGGTCCAAAATATGACCACCCGTGTGAGTGGCGCCAGAAACGTGTTGCTTGAAATTAAGAGATTCAGTAATATTAAGAAATTCAGTGGTTACACAATTCGTGGCATCATCGATATGCAAGTGAAAATCTCCAGCTAGTATCACTTTGTCCAGCTTAAAAATAGAAGTCAAAAAGTCAGTGAACTCAGATAAAAACTGACCTGCTGGACCAGGAGGTTGGTAAATTAAGACACAATAATACGTCTTTAGCCGACCAACATTTGTCAGCTGTAGTTCAAAAGTTGATGGTGGATCCGGCACAGTGTCCACTGCTATGTGGGTAGAAGGCTGACTTCTCTTTAACTTGCATTGGCTGACACAGACAGGAGACAAACATCATTGTAGATCAACACAAACATTTAATTTTAATTGCCAATTAATTTATTCTACAAACAATTTTCATAATCTTCTAATTGTATTTGCTTTACGGACAGGTTAGGGGAACTAAAATTGCTACTGTAAGATATTTTACAAGACAAACGACTATCCTGGATATTATTCCTAAAAACCTACAACTTATATTTCCACAGCTAACGTATATCCTTACCATACACTGCAGCAATGCATATCCAGCCAGCTAGCCAGCTGGTGCTGGGCTCGCCAACTGAGCTTATACAGTTGGCGCAGCAGGAAAAAAAAGGGGGTAGAGTTTTCTCGCCCAAATCATCTAATAAACTTTTATAAAGATGTTACGTGACATATTAACTAACGTTAACAAGGCTACCAAGGTCTCCGACTCCTGTTCTCCTTAATGATGCACTTAGAAGTTCTTGATCCCTTTCAAGTTGCCAACATCTAAGTTCAACGCATGTCGCTTGGACAGTTGTAATTTTAAACAGTTACAGTTATAAATAAGAAGAATTATGCTCTGATCCAATTTTATAACAGGACCGTTTCATGATCTTAAACAGAAGTTAATAGGCCTACTTGACGTGCAAGCTCCGAGATTTAAAAAAAAATGCCTCCCCATAGTTTAAAAATATGGTGCCATTAAGAGATGTTTACAATATTATTTCCTGAGATCCTTAGCTAATAGCAGTACATTGCAGTAAAGTTACACGTTTGACAGTTGGAATTCTAAAACAAACATTTAGGCTTCCAGAATGCACAGTTTTCACAGCATTCTACAGTATAATCCAATTGCAGTAGGTTACTGTTGACATATCACTGTAAATTTACAGCAAAGTTTTACAGGGCAGGTTGATGTTAAAGTGGAAAATGATCATCAAAAGCTAGCTAGGAAAAATATTTTATATATGGTCGGTTATAGTAGGCCCTACGGACATATTGTGCTGATTTACATTAGGGCAGATTACCATTGAGGACTTTCAAAGCGGCAGCAGGGACACCAACCAAGCTTGGATATCAGCACCGTGCCGATGACTCACGCTCTCTCTGTCTCTCTCTCGCACACAATTTTGCATTGCATTTCAACAGACTTCATGGACTAGAATATGATGTTGAAACTGATGATCACTGTTAATTTAATGAAGTACATGAAATTTAATGAAAAAATATGTTATGAACTTGGTTGATTTGTTCGTGTAATTGTGCTGTTTTCCCACAGAGCAATTAGGGGCCGTAATATTGGAGCCAAAATTTATTTTGGCTACGATTATTACACAATTATATCACAATGAGAAAAAGGTTATTTTCATTTGCACTTTTATGTTTGGATATGGCACTGAATGTATATAGGATGATTTGGTTATGTATTTTGCGTTGCATAAGCAGTATGGAGGTGCTCGGCCATTTGGCCGGACACGTGACTGCAGTACCTGAACTAGGTTTTCACAAAGGTAACTGGAGTCATTAGGCTTCAACACAGGAATGCACCCATGGCAACCATGACTGCTTATTTATTTTTTATAAACTTGAAAAAGCTCCCAACCACTTGCACCTCCAAATTGCACAGTAGGAAATATTCATTTTTAGATTCAACGCGGTTCTGCGAAGATGAATAAAACACAAACAAAGCACAGATGCACTTAGTCAATCATTAATTCAAAACAAGCGCTTGAGAGTGTCAGCCAGGCTAAACTATAAATCGCTCTTATAGACCATACTGACGAAACAAACATTATGGGGAAGGTCTAAAACCATTCATAGAAACGTACTCTTAACGCATTCCTCTCCCCTAGCCCTTCTTGCTCTGTTGCCTCTATCCCTGCATGTGTTTATCTGTGCGACAGAGTTTGGAGGGCTGATGAATCACACGACAACAGCGGCAAGAACTGACATTTGGAAGAGCTGATGAATGCAGCAATTAACATGCTTACCAAAACAATGAGTATACACTCTGTACACAGCCACTGCAGCCGACTAGGCCTTGCAGCATATGTGTCACTGAACTTGCAAGCTTGCTTCAAGCTTGTCTCTCAAAAATTAAACACGTGTTTATCAGCTCTGCTTTTCATTAGATTGTTTTCATTTGACTACACGTTTAATCAATTATGGTTAAGATGGTTCCAAATACTGTACATCTTTCTTTCCCCTAATCATACCATATATATGTCCTTGTTTGTATGACTAATCTGACAGCCAAAAACTCCAATAAATATCCAATTCAGATTTTACTCTAGAAATCATATCTTCTAAAATGTACACACAAAATAGCAGAATTGAAATTACAAAAAGTTTCTTTAATAATAGAGGAACATAGAAACAGACAAGGCAGAGAGTGAAAGGGGAATGGGAGGTAGGGCACAGCAGCGCATGAAGATAAGAGGATTACAGGGGTTTTTGATTGCTTACACCAGAGATAGAACACTAGAGGAAACATGTGATGCAATAGTGCTATACAAGAATGTCCAGATTTGGCAGCCATCTTACCTGGGTATGCTATTAAATCGGTTATAATGAGAGTCAATGGGAAAAAAGGCCGGTTCTTGCAATAAAAGCTATTTTTTAAGTAAAAATGAACATCAAATTATATTTTTGACTATTGTAGGATGTATAGGACCCCTGTAGCTGTCAAAATGTGTAATATGTTAGTTTGTTACTGGCATATATTCTTATTTGAACAGCTCTCAAAACAGCAAACTAGTTTTTAAAAGTATCTTACAACCAGGATATACAATATTATAAAAGGCAATACATTACGACATCCTTTGCATATTCTAATAATACATTAACGAAAATCACAAAAGTATAAATATATTATATTGGACCGTTGAGAATGAAATATAATCAATATACAACTATATTTCATATATAGCCTACTTGAAAAATAATAAATAACTAGGCCTACATAGATTACAAAACATAAACATTTATTAATAAACATTTATACTAGTTTTAACTCCAATGTTGCATGAAAAAGTAAGCCCTAAAGGTATAGGCAAAAGCAAGCTTTAATCAATAAAGTAATCAATACAAAAATAATAAAGAAGAATACGATGAAATCAAACGATAACAAAGGGCAAACACCACGCTACACCAGTCTGCTGTTCTACACACACAAACCCAGTCTACCGAATGCCGCCCTATGGGAGGGGTCTGTTATCCTTTTATACAGTGGTAGAATACAAGGTCATATGTCAACTGGATGGAGAGGAATCATTGGTTTAGACGATAGACCCTCCCTTGTTGGTGCGCAGGCTCAGTCCTAAGCCTCTAGGCACGTCTCTGCCATTGTTGTAGTCATATCGAATACATGCGTGCGCTGTAAGAGAGGGGGAGAGTCTACAGAGATCGTAACAATGACCATTGACAGACCTTGAACAGATTATAACGTGTAGGATTGTCCTTTTAATACACAGCACATAATATATGTAATTAAGTGGTCTAATACACAGCATGTAATACATGTAGCTAAATGGTTAAATCTTAACAAATCCCTCCTTTCACACCTCTAGAGGTGTGAAATCATAAAGTAACATGTGAAAAATCAAATTTAACATGGGGAAAAAATAAAATCTAAATGTGCAAAGTAACATGTGAGAAATCAAAACATGGGAAAAAAAATCAAAAGAACATGTGAAAGAAAATCAAAATGTGCAAAGTAACATGAGAAATCAAAACATGAAAAAAAAATCAAAATGTGCAAACATGAGAAATCAAAACAACATGAAATAATCAAATGTGCATCCTTCAAAGTAACATGTTAGAAATCAAAATATGAAAAAACAAACAAAAAAAACTAAATAATGCAAGCTGGAAGACGAGGAAGCGCTTTCTAGAGATACCCTCCTTTTATACCTTTTAAGGTATAACACCACCTAAAGCGCTTCCTCGTCCTCATCGGACGGGAACCATTCCGGGCCTTCCCCGGACATTAAAAGCGGCATTTGAGCCGCGGGGTCACCCTCCTTTGCAAGAGCGGTAACAATTAAGCGGGTAGAGAGAGTACGAATACAGGGAATACAGCAACAGCCACACATAACTAACACAGCAACCACCACTATGATGGAAATCAGCATGGAAGTGAGCATAGTGGACCACTTGCCAAACATGCGAGTCATCCACTCTGACACAGGATTGTCCAGTCCTGAGTCCGCGGTCATCTGCTCAGAGAGAGTACATAGACCAACCAGGGCCCTTGTAACGGACCCTTCAGGGGCGGTGTTACTGGGAATGAAAGTACAGCATGAAGCGCCAAACATAAATCTAGCTGCACCGTAGTTGTGTCCCCTTCAGACATGTGAATAACTATGGTAGATGCGGGGGTGGATCTTTCAGCAATGTAACGAGTGTGTGTGGTGTTGGTCGGGGTCTGTAGGGTACTTTTGGGGAACGTCTTTTCATCTTCTAACTGCTGAGCTGCCCACCAGAATACTCCCATAACACACATAGTTACCACAACAACTGCAGCAACACCTTTTTTCCTACCCCAATAAACCCTGGATGGGCCCCACCTAACGAGGGGCGATACAGGGGTAACATGGCTTGTGTTCAATGGAGTAATTGGCCCGGCCACAGACCTTAAATCGGTTCTTACTTCCCGTAACGTGTGGGATGGTGGTTCAGAGGGTGCACAATGTGTGAGGTGGTGCCAATTAGCTCCTGCTTTTCCTTTTACCTGAACCTCGTGTGAAGTCACTTTTCCTACTTCCCACGGGCCAGTCCACCTAGGATCAGTCCACTTTCTTTTGTGAACTTTGATCCTCACCCAATCACCAACCTTTACTGGAGCAGGATGGTCCTCTGGTGCCGGGGACAGCGGCTCTCCAACACGCTCAACCTGTGTGGACAACACTCGTACAAGATCAGTTAATGCTCTCATGTAGTCATCAACTTCTACCTGAAACATGTCCAACGAGGGTCCCAACCCAGCCTCTCTGGGTGGACCTGGCATGGGTCGCCCTGTCAACAGCTCATGAGGACTTAAATGAGTTTCACTGTGGGGTGAAGAGCGCATAGACATTAAGGCCAATGGCAACGCATCTAGCCAAGTTAGTTTGTTGCCTGTGCATTTTGCAATTTCTCTTTTCAGTGTCTGGTTTGCCTTCTCCACTTGGCACAGATCCGTTGGCGCGACCATTTTTCCTTGTTGGGACCTCCAAAGTTCATCCGGACCTTTTACCGCTCCCTGGAGCAGCCATTGGTTGTGTTCCCATGGGCCTCCCTTCTCCTGGAGAGCTGGGAGTTCTTCTGTTAATGAGGGTAGAGTTGCGTGTGTCATCTGGACCATTTGTCCTAAGTAGCCTCCTGCTTTCTTTGCAGCTGCGTTATTTCCATCTTTTCCTGTGTAACAGCAGCCATCGGTGTACAATGTCATGTCTGGGTCCGGTAACGGTGTGGGGGAAAGATCTGGCCTCAACTTCATATCTTGCCTTGCCAATGCCTCACAATCATGTGGTAGGTGCTCAGCGGTGGTCATTCCTGTTGCCATGTTTACGCCACCAGAAATAAAGGTAATGTGTGGTTGGCACAAAGTTGCCGAAATTTTTATTTTCCGAGCCGTGGAAAAAGTGAAAGCTCTGGAATTCAGGAACGCCATCACACCATGCATGGTGTTGACGTGGAGTGTGTGGCACATCACTATGTGTCCCGTCTTCTCCACTGCCTTGGTGATGGCTGCTAGATGTCTTGCACAGCCAGTCTGTCCTAACTCTACGCTATCAAGTTTTGAGCTGTAATACATTAAAGGTCTCCTCTCCCCACCCTCCTTCTGGAAAAGGACGGAATTTACAATGCCGCCTTTTTCAGATACATCAAGGTAGAATGGGAGGCCATAGTCTGGTGTGGCCAAATGTGCAGCCTGGCCTAGACTCTGTTTAGTCTTAGTGAATGCCTCCTCAGCCTCAGGTGTCCAGATGAGGCGCGCCTGCGGTTCTCTACAGCCAGCCGCGGCGACAAAGTCACACGAGGGTTGGGTGAGGTTCTCGTAACAAGGGACATGGTTACGGCTGTAACCATTGATATCATGGTAGCCATATTCAGGGTTGAACTCGTCTCCCGGGGCCCATGGTGCAGCCCTGGAGACCATTTGATGGGGAGCACCAGGGCCTTTGGTTGGAACGTGACTTGCTCCGCGTCCGGTGGCAGGTACTCCTCTTCTGCTTCCCACTGGGGGAACTCTGTGTGCCCCTGCCACAGAGGGTGGGAGCAGTGGGCAGTCCCGCAGCCAATGGCCCTCCTTTTTACACAGGAAGCACCCAGTTCGTCTTGCTCTTCCTCGGCCACCCCTTGTACCCCCCCGTTGAGCAGGTGGATAGTATGGGGCAGCCTGCTGGACTGGGCCAGTCAAAAGCTGGGCTTGTGCTAAGGCCGCAGTCACTGCCTGCTGCACCATGGCGGACATGTCGGTGACTGGCATTTGTCGGGGGGCTTCCTCAGCCTCGTTTTCATACACTTCTGCCTCTTCTTTTTGGATTTGGGCTTTGAGAAGGCGCAAAGTCAGGGCTTTTTCCGTGTTCTCCTGCTCCTGTTCCTCGTCTTGGTATTTGGAATAATAATGAGCGAGATGCTCTCTGAACTCGTGTTCTGGCTTACCACACAGACCCACAACATCCTCTAGTTGCTTTCTGACCTTGTCAGGGAGTCCCTTCACTATCTGGTGACGGTATAACTGCATAGTACCCTGGGAGGTGTCTGGACGAGCGCCAGTACCCTCCTCCCACATGTCTGAGGCTCGCTTCAAGTATTCACACAGGCCCTCCCCACGTTTTGCCTTAAGTGTTTGCAGAGAAGCGGCGGTGGTGTGGGACTTATAGCTGTGTCTTAGCGCTCTCCACACATTGCTTCTGACTGCATTAAGCGGTGTGGTGTCTGGCAGATGATCAACCTGCGCATGTCCCATCAGAGAGGTGCAGGCATGTGTTCCCTCTACACGGGCGAGTAAAGCCCTAAGATCGCCTAAACATAAAACATCACCAGCAGTTAAACTCTCAAAGATGCGGATCCAAGGTGTAGCCCCATTGGTCAAGGGTGGTAGCTTAGCACAAAGGCTATCCATGTCCCGGAACGCCCATGGTTGATATACTGCACGATGTGCGTTGTCTACCCGAAGGGGGCACTGACCCACCACCTGATGATGTAGTTGGTAAGGGCTAGGGGCGTAATCACCGGAGTTCAAGGCTGGAATGATTGGCTGGGAGGTCCCCTGGGGTCGCGTATGACTGCTCACTGGACTGTCATGAGTGATGTGCCCTTTCACTTGGCCAGTGAAGTTTCCCGATACTTCTACTAGGTTGGGAGAAGATGTGTGCCTGGGCTGTGGGGCCCAAGCAGGTAAGGGAGACGCTGAAACTGGGTGTTGACGAGAATGGTCAAGAGGGAATGGTTGGAATTCAGTGCCAGTAGAAGCACCTGGAAAAGAGTCCTTGTCTTCATCTCTGTCAGTGTGGCTACGCGTTTCCATATCATGCATCACCAATGAGGTCAACTCAGCCAACAACCGACGTTGCACGTCTAATTTCAGTTCCATTCCACGCTTTTGAGCCTCACCTTCATAATCCTCCACCTGCAGTGTACCTTTTTTCACAGTGAGTACTGGTGTTTGAACAGCAGGGGGAAACATGAGAGGATTGCATGGAGAGTGGGAGGGGGAAGAAGCTCCCTCCTTTAAGTATGGTGGGGGTGGGGCTGAGGCAAGAGGTGCTGCCTCTTTGGGTCTAGGTGGATACATTTTTTCTGTCACTTCCTGTTTCACAGTTTCTACTGACAATGGCGCCTGGACCGCATGTTTGCTGTTTGGCTTTTCTAAAAGCCCTTTAATTATGCTGCACATTTTCTCTACAACTATGACTTTATCACATGCTTTTTTATATTTAGTATGCTTAGGCCCCCACCCGCTTTTTCCTGATTTAATCCAGGCTGTCTCAGCTTCAGCCATGAGTGCTTTCTCGGTTGCAATCAGGCTGTTCATAGCCGAATTGGTGGGCAGGGGGGCCGTGTCTGATTTCGGCATTGTCTTTCTATCTGCCCACACACCCCCCATTGTTTTTTTACGCGCCCAAGTATCCCAGCACGTGCTTCAGACGTATGGGAGGATTCAATGGCCGCAAACAAAGACGTGCGCAGCTCGCCCACGTTGGCCGGTAATGAGCTATTGTACATGTTTACTGATCGGCGTTTATGCTCTATTCTCTCACTTACTCTCCTCCGTAAATCACTTCCTATTTTTTCTTTTTCCAACAACAACAAAGCTTTCAGAACACAATTCTCTCGAAATGATTCTGGGCCACTTAACCCGCTCAAGCTTTCTGGGACAATCTACTTTACTTTTGTCTCAGGGCCACTAAACCCGCTCATATCACACAATAAACATTCAGCTTATCTCCGTTATCTCTTCCACACACTCATAGTATACGGTCCTATTTCTACCTAGGCAGTATTTGGTTGTAAGAACAACAGGTTCTGCTTACCTTAATCCGTATATCGTGGTTCTATGAGTGTCCGGAAGAAAACAACTCCGGAGTGGTTGCCTTTCCTATTCACCGTTCCGTCCTTCGCTTCCTCAGAGCCTGCGAAATCACGTCGGGGTCACCAATTTTGTCGCGTCCCGCAGTTCTGAGAGACGACAGGACTAAAGGTATAGGCAAAAGCAAGCTTTAATCAATAAAGTAATCAATACAAAAATAATAAAGAATACGATGAAATCAAACGATAACAAAGGGCAAACACCACGCTACACCAGTCTGCTGTTCTACACACACAAACCCAGTCTACCGAATGCCGCCCTATGGGAGGGGTCCGTTATCCTTTTATACAGTGGTAGAATACAAGGTCATATGTCAACTGGATGGAGAGGAATCATTGGTTTAGACGATAGACCCTCCCTTGTTGGTGCGCAGGCTCAGTCCTAAGCCTCTAGGCACGTCTCTGCCATTGTTGTAGTCATATCGAACACATGCGTGCGCTGTAAGAGAGGGGGAGAGTCTACAGAGATCGTAACAATGACCATTGACAGACCTTGAACAGTTTATAACGTGTAGGATTGTCCTTTTAATACACAGCACATAATATATGTAATTAAGTGGTCTAATACACAGCATGTAATACATGTAGCTAAATGGTTAAATCTTAACACTACTAACTTAAATTAATCCGTCAGTCGAGGCCTTTCATCTCTGAGTAGTCCAAGGCCTTTGAAAGATTCTCAGAAAAAAAAAAATCGATCCTAGGCAGAAGAAGAACTGCTCACTCAAAGTTTTCCGTGCCTTCGCTTCTTCAAGGACAGCTCAAACAAGCGCCATTTTCCACTATACTAGTATTTGAGTCGCTACTAACTAAAAATAAATCCGTCGGTCGGGGCTTTTTAACTCTGACTAGTCCAAAGCCTTTGAAAGATTCTCAGAAAAATTTATAAAAATCGATCCAAGGCAGAGAAATAACTGCTCACTCAAAGTTTTCCGTGCCTTCACTTCTCCAGGACAGCGGTAAAACACACGTCATTTTCCACTATAGCTTGCTAGATAGTTTGTTTTGATTTAGAAATCAGTCGCGTGGTTTGGAATCAATAAAGCAAGACCTATTATCATTGTTTTATGTAAGCTTATGGTAATGTCAGTCAGTTTGGCTACTATTACATAGGCCTATAACACATTGAATTTTAACCTTAGCTATGCTGATTGATTGTGAATGTAAGTGATGCTCATCGGTAACGTTATCTGTACCAAGATAAAAGGCGACCTAGCTGTTGCATTCTTGAGCGGGGTAATTTTAAGTAGGTCTATCAAGGCAGTTAAGAATATATTAATGATCAGCGGATGTGAAAAACTTCATATTTAAAATACTTCAGCTTATGAAGAACTATGCTTGATAAGAGTTTGAGGTAGCATATCAATTGCCGTGAGAAAATCGGGACCTTTCCTTTCATCTTTTGTTTTCCTCTATGTCCACCGAAGCGTTGGTTTCCTTAAAGATCGCGTTGAGTGGCATGATCAGTTGTGACCACGGATGAGTGCCTGAAAAATCGAGAAGGGTCCAGCTGCGGCCTGGAGACCATGGGGGCGCGGCGTGAGGAGGCGTGGCGTGAGGAGGTGCGGCGGGATGGGCGTGGAAACTCCGCCCCCAAACGGAAAAGAAGAAGAAGAAGTAGCTATTGGATCCAGGTTAAAGGTCATTTCAAAATAGTAATTTTACAAATGGCGGAACAAAAGCAGCAGGTAGGTAACATTAATCACAGCACAAATTATAATATTTAAAAACGTTTAAAAAAGAGAAGGTATTAACTGAGGTACTATGTAGATGATATTTTGCAAAACAGGCATAGTAGTTATTAAGCTGAAGGTTTCGTTTACTATTAGCGCAAATAATGTTACCGTAGTACTGCTTAACTTTAACTACCAGCTACTATGTGAGTCATGTCATAAATGGAGATACAATTTAAACACGGCCTGCCATAATTACATAAAGACGGTAAGCTACGAGCCAAAAGTGTTGTTGAACAGCTATGCTTTCTACAAAGTACTAGTTGACGATAATTAGCGCAGGATTTTGATGGCATTATTAATAGCTGTAGTTGCGAAAGCTAGGTTAACGTGGATGTAGGTCAAGGTCTACAGTCATTAATTAAGATGATGTAATTTCAGCAATGGTGCATCAGGTCACAGTTCAATACAGCTAAATTTGAACGTAGGATGTTGCTAAAATAACCTTCTATGTTTATAATAATATGTATTCGTTGCAGTTAAACGTTTGCTAGATAAGATGCCGCGTCGAAATTAGTCGACAGAAATCTAACGTGTGTGTTTAGGAGATTATGGATAGGTAACGTTATTTGACGTACTTAGTACCGTCGTTAGTTTGTCGGATACGTTTAAAAGCAAAGGTGTCTTGTATCGGAATTGTAACATAGGTTGTTTTTTTCCCCCTTCTACTCAGCTCCATGTTTCTGTTGTTAAAAATGAGTATGATCCAAAATTAATTCCAAAGTCAAAAAATGTGTACCAGTGTCCACTATGCTGGAAGCAGGGAGAGTTCCACATCCTGGTCCCACATTTACAGTGCCACAAGAACAGTGTTGTAAAACATGGAGGTAATGGTGCTAGTGAAACCGGAATTTGTTGCATGTAAAAGCTGAAAGTTCTCAAATGACCTGACTGAATTTATGTGAAAACAATCTGGGCCTCATGATTTTGGTGTATTGTATTGTATTATATGGTAAAGATCAATTGTAAATTATGTACATATAGTAATCTGCAAATATAAGTAATGTATCAACAAATATTCCATTGTTTTACAGGTTTTACTATGTATAAATGCAGCAGAGGATGTGTCAGAAGCGGGCATTTCCACTGTTGCTTCTGTTTTAAATGTATTGTTCGGAGAGAGAACATACTACAACACCTGCAAAAATGTCAACATTTAATGAGGTCTTCAGTGACTGGCTTGACCGTGCCTCCTGCAGTGACTGGCTCCATTCCTCCTGCAGTGACTGGCTCCATTCCTCCTGCAGTGACTGGCTCCATTCCTCCTGCAGTGACTGGCTCCATTCCTCCTGCAGTGACTGGCTCCATTCCTCCTACAGTGACTGGCTCCATTCCTCCTACAGTGACTGGCTCCGTGCCTCCTGCAGTGACTGGCTCCGTGCCTCCTGCAGTGACTGGCTCCGTGCCTCCTGCAGTGACTGGCTCCGTGCCTCCTGCAGTGACTGGCTCCGTGCCTCCTGCAGTGACTGGCCTCCTGCAGTGACTGGCTCCATTCCTCCTGCAGTGATTGACTCCTCCGTGCCTCCTCCAGTGACTAGCTCCGTGCCTCCTGCAGTGACTGACTCCTCTGTGCCTCCTGCAGTGACTGGCTTTATTCCTCCTGCAGTGACTGACTCCTCTGCTCCTCCTGCAGTGACTGGCTCCATTCCTCCTGCAGTGACTGGCTCCATTCCTCCTGCAGTGACTGGCTCCATTCCTCCTGCAGTGATTGACTCCTCCGTGCCTCCTCCAGTGACTAGCTCCGTGCCTCCTGCAGTGACTGACTCTCTGCTCCTCCTGCAGTGACTGGCTTTATTCCTCCTGCAGTGACTGACTCTCTGCTCCTCCTGCGGTGACTGGCTTCATTCCTCCTGCAGTGACTGACGACTCCGTGCATCCTGCATCTCGTACCTTTGTTGTGGGCTCTTTGGGACGAACAAATATGTTGCATGCAAGAGTGAAAAGAACAACATGTTGTTTGTGTAATCTGACTTTGAACAAAAAAAACCTAAAGTTGCATATCAAAAGGCGACACTCCTCAACTATTGCCGACACATAACTGTCTGCCATCGGTTTGCATTGATGCTAAAAAGGGCATTTTCGCCGTGGCAAAAACTGCCTCTGGACAAAGATACCCCATTCATGTCCAGAAGCACACATGGGGAAGCAATCATGTGGTCACCTGTGAGTTGGAGAAATGCAAACGAGCATTAGAATTTTCTCAAAGGAGTGGACCTATTTGAATGCTGCCATTTGAGGTCTAACTTGTACAGCATTGTCAATGATTTAAATACATTTCTCAAGGTCTACCCCAAGTTCTGGCAACTCCCCAAAATGCAAATAGACATCATTCAATGACCTTTCAATTTCTTCCAGCGGGTCTTGGTATCTATAGATTTTAGCATAACACCTTTCTCACTTCGGGCCCTCTTCTTTTCCTATGGTAATCTCACGTATGAGATCCATTGACCCCAGATCAGCTGTCTTTAACCATGACTTTCTATATATTGATGAGTTTGTCAATTGCCTGCATTGTTTCCCTGTTTAGCCTCTGAAAAGTAACTTTAAGTGTCCTGGAGGACAATCAATCAGAATGAGTTACCATCATTACAAGCATTTGCTTATCCATGCTTCACTCATTGGGGCCTTCACTATATCACATCTCAAACTCAGTACTATCTGATAACTTTACTTAGTAACTAAATGTAATATTACTTGGTATAATTCCTGAATGACTTTTAACATTGATTACACAGGTACACACTTTTAGCACAATATACCATACATGCAGCCTACAATGCATTTGCACGTTTCTCAAAGTGTGGTAAATATTACATTTTAAATTATTCTCTCAACTCAGGTGTTGATCCAATGTGGGAAAGGCGTTCTCCTGCCTACCGAAAGGAGTTTGGTGAAATGTACACTATCAACATGTGCAGGGAGTGTTGTAAACTCTACAAAGAGTGCAAAGGTTTGAGATGTCTTATTTATTTTGCAGTGGGAGACAAGTACTGTTATTGTGTTTTGAGTGTATGCGGTTTTGGTATCTTCCCACAGGCTACATCGGAAATGGTGTACAGGGAGAGATCCGTGGCGTGTTTAGCGAGGAGACAACGCCTGGGTATTGCAGCCACTTCTGCATGATGTGCACTTTGTGAAAAATAGCAAATAAATACTGGTGTACACTTGTGCATTTACTTGTCAATTACTCTGAAACTAAAACTTAATTGATGGAAATGTAATAATGCAATTGTGATATGAAAAGTAAGATTCTTAAGAGTACAACAATTGTTAAGTTTGGAAAATGCAAATGTTGGTAGTTTCCTTTACACAATACTGTGAAAAAAATGGCTACTAGATGGATAACATATAGAAGTAATCATATCAAGTTGTGCTTAAATAGTTAACTATCAGATTACAATGAGAATCCACATTCTAATAGTACTGTTACATATCCATGTTTGTGGAATTGGTAAGCAAAAAGTGCGACTGTTATACTTCTCTTCAAATGTTTTATTAATCCAGTACCATGTTCCTGTTTGCAAGTAAGTGGTCACTCTGGTTGGGGGTTGGTGTTGAATGGTTCATGGACAAATAAGTCAAATTTCATTTTCTCATAGTTATGTTTTAATATTGAATAACTTCTCAATACTTGACTTTTTTAATACAATATTGACCCAAAAAAAAAGGATTAAAAGTAGAGAGGAAAAAAGCACTATTGTATCCCACAACCAATCGGACTACTGAAAGGGGGATTTGGAGGAGCAAATCACTGCAGGCACAGTCTCAACAGGAACCTGGAAAACAATGGAAAATGCTTAATTAGATCAACGTTGAAGCCCTTATGATGGCCTTATTCAATATACAAGAACTAATCCATAAACAAGTACTGTAATAATATAATACTGGTACTTTGGTAACTGCCGTTCACACATGATATGGGTCGAAGAGTTTACTCCATAATGCTTGGCTGAGCAATTGTCACGTGTCTATGTGATTGAAACTTGCCGTTGGTCTGCTACTGTCTAAAGTCATTGCATGCTGTTTAGTAGCATTTACAAAAATGATATCTTGGCTTTGGCAATGTTAGTTGCAATACTCCTAAATAAAACCTTGAGCTACATAACGTTTACTATTTGATAAAACATCATACATAGTACTTCAAAAAGAAATAACTTACTGCTGTGTCGGATACACCGTTTGTTATAAACTTCAACCTCGATATAATGGAGCTACTTTTTTCTTTATTGGGGCGGGGCCACGGTCCTCACGCCGCACCCCCTCACGCCGCACCTCCTCACGCCGCACCTCCTCACGCCGCGCCCCCCTGGTCTCCAGGCCGCAGCCGGATATTATTGGAAAAATCAGTGCATTAAGAAAACAGGAAAACCTATTTATTAGTCAGATGGTTTATTGCCTTAAGGTTTGCAGAGCAGACGGCAGAAATTAGCAGATCGGCTACTCGTAGACAGCTAAAAATACAAGATCAATACAATACAAGATCATCATCGTAATGATAAATGAAATATAGGCTATAATGTCGGAGTTTGTTGGGCAGAGAGCTTTGACTTTTGCAAGATCGATTGGGCGAGAACTGTGGGGGGAGGCAGGGAAAACGATAGTATTTCAACGAGAGAATATGCCTGTTTATTACCACTTTATAGGCTAAATAAGCAGATATGTACAAATAATACTGAGCAATGATCTTGCAATGGGACCTACATTTTACTGAGATGTTTTGAAATGTGTTTTCGACCCGGTGATTATCTGGCACTGATTATGAGTGTACAAACGTAATTGCAAGCAGTACCTTGGCAAACTGTCGTTCGAAGCCTAGAATTGTTGTTGACTAGGGCCGCGTCATAAAAAAGTTAGGTTGTTTGACATGTTCGTGGTTTTCAGCATCCACGTATTTAATATTTTAGCCTTAATTTAGGTAAACGACCATGTAACTGTAAAGGCAGTTAGTTTTTCAAAGTATCTGTAGCAACATATACAATGTTTTTCCCAGACAAAGAAGTAAACTAATGTCAAAGTTGGCCATAGGAGGTTTGAGCTCTTAGATAAATTTATGAATTTGTTTTTATTAATAAACATTTAGTAAGTAACACAAATTTGGAGCATTCACTGTTTAATCACTTGATTTAAAAAAAACCTGAAAACACGTTTGTCCTGTCTACTGGAACAGCATTGCTTTTGAACAATCATACCAACATCGACGACACACATGCTGGTTGAATTATGTAATGACATTCAGTCAAATTATTTTTAGCAAAGTGATGTTTAGGTCTAGGCTACATAATATGCACAAATGTGTTAATAATAGCAACAACATTACGTTAATCACTCAGTTGTCTTAGCAAAAGTACCGTTGATGTCGGCTTGTAATGTAAATAGAACGGCTGTCAGTTGGGCTAATCAATTAGCGTTTGCTAGCTAATTAGCTAGCATTAAGACATAAAACCAGCAATATACTCAAAGTTTTAGTTTTGATTGTTAAATGGATCTTTTTATCTACTCAGTACTAACGCATGGAAGATGATCCCATCATTCGTTATTCATTTTGTCTTTTGTGATGAGCAATTTGGCAATATATATGCAAAAACCATAGCTGCTGTCCATAGACCTTCATTCATTCCGTGGGAAAACTATACCCAGGTAAGATGGCGGAACTTTTTGCCCACAATTGATGACGCGTTGTCGCCTCTAGTGTTCTATCTCTGTGGCCTACACATTCATATTTTAAACAAAACAGTTGGTGAAACCTGACACTCAAGGAGCAAAACCCCAGCCCAGATCTGCACAACTATAAGCACGTTCCTAGCTTCACACTTTCTGCAATATACTACACAGTGTTTACACACACTTCTCTACATTAGACAGAGAAATCTATCATGATGTCACGTCTTTGCCATTTACAGGCACTGCCGTCCAAAATACCACACCTATGAACCAATTGATCAAACACGCCCGTCAGTACAGACATTTAGGTGCATAATTGTAAAATCACCAATCAGACAAAAGCACTATAAAGAGACAACAGGTGAGTACACCTGTCTTGAACAAAAATGCTTTCTTCTTTATCTCCACAAATGTTATTGCTTTGTTTATGCACTTTACTGTATTCTATTTACAATATGTTCTGTTATGGTCTTCATTGCAAAATGCAACCTTTGGAAATGCATGGATGTAAAACAGTAACTGATATTACAATCTGGCAATAAATATTTCCATCAGTGTGCAGTACTGGTCTTGTGTGGTGTTTGGTCAATACAGTTAGGCCCAAAAATATTTGGACAGTGACACAAGTTTTGTTATTTTAGCTGTTTACGAAAACATATTCAGGATACAATTATATAATCAATATGGGCTTAAAGTGCAGACTCTCAGCTGTAATTTGAGAGTATTCACATCCAAATTGGAGCAAGGGTTTAGGAATTACAGCTCTTTAATATGTAGCCGCCTCTTTTTCAAGGGACCAAAAGTAATTGGACAATTGACTCAGAAGGCTGCAAAAAAAAAAAACAACGCTGCATGGGCTCTTCCCTCATTAACCTGTCATCAATTAAGCAGTTAAAAGGTCTGGAGTTGATTCCAGGTGTGGCGTTTGCATTTGGAAGCTGTTGCTGTGAACACACAACATGCGGTCAAAGGAGCTCTCAATGGAGGTGAAACAGACCATCCTGAGGCTGAAAAAAAGAAGAAATCCATCAGAGAGATAGCAGAAATGTTAGGAGTGGCCAAATCAACAGTTTGGTACATTCTGAGAAAAAAAGAGTGCACTGGTGAGCTTGGGAACTCAAAAAGGCCTGGACGTCCACGGAAGACAACAGTGGTGGATGATCGCAGAATCCTTTCCATGGTGAAGAAAAACCCCTTCACAACATCCACTCAAGTGAAGAACACTCTCCAGGAAGTAGGTGTATCAGTATCTAAGTCTACCATAAAGAGAAGTCTTCATGAGAGTAAATACAAAGGATTCACCACAAGGTGCAAACCATTAATCAGCCTCAAAAATAGAAAGGCCAGAATTGACTTTGCCAAAAAACACCTGAAGAAGCCAACCCAGTTCTGGAACAGCATTCTTTGGACAGATGAGACTAAGATCAACCTGTACCAGAATGATGGGAAGAAGAAAGTTTGGAGGAGAATTGGAACAGCTCATGATCCAAAGCACACCACATCTTCTGTAAAACATGGTGGAGGCAGTGTGATGGCATGGGCATGCATGGCTTCCAATGGCACTGGGTCACTTGTGTTTATTGATGATGTGACAAAAGACAGAAGCAGCCGGATGAATTCTGAAGTGTATAGGGATATACTTTCTGCTCAGATTCAGCCAAATGCAGCAAAGTTGATTGGACGGCGCTTCACAGTACAGATGGACAATGACCCAAAACATACTGCAAAAGCAACCCAGGAGTTTTTTAAAGCAAAGAAGTGGAAAATTCTGCAATGGCCGAGTCAATCACCAGATCTCAACCCAATCGAGCAT
Source organism: Galaxias olidus (assembly GCA_026901105.3). Taxonomy (NCBI): domain Eukaryota; kingdom Metazoa; phylum Chordata; class Actinopteri; order Galaxiiformes; family Galaxiidae; genus Galaxias; species Galaxias olidus. Next base: position 32,788 of record JAPMUY010010835.1, on the reverse strand, counting down.
GCATTTCACTTGCTCAAGACAAAACTTAAGGCAGAAAGACCCACAAACAAGCAACAACTGAAGACCGCTGCAGTAAAGGCCTGGCAAAGCATCACAAAGGAGGAAACCCAGCGTTTGGTGATGTCCATGGGTTCCAGACTTCAGGCAGTCATTGCCTGCAAAGGATTCTCAACAAAATATTGAAAAGTAACATTTTACTTGGGGTTATGTTTATTTGTCCAATTACTTTTGAGCCCCTGAAATGAGGAGCGTTTGTATAAAAATAGCTACAATTCCTACATGTTTAATCATATATTTTTGTTCAACCCCTTGAATTAAACCTTAAAGTCTGCACTTCAATTCCGTTGTAGTTGTTTCATTTCAAATCCAATGTGGTGGCATGCAGAGCCCAAATCATGAAGATTGTGTCACTGTCCAAATATTTTTGGGCCTAACTGTATATTCATGAACTTTACTCAAGCAATATCTGTGAAGAAAATCTAACCCAGACTAATTGAAAAAGTTGAAATGTTAAACGTGCTTTAGATTGAGCACAGCAATGTGTAACTGGTTCAAACAGAATTAGATTGTGTGAACCATGTGTGTGCCATACGGTGACTAAATCGGGTTGTTATAAATTATTGTATAGTTTTGAATGATGTGTTTCATTTGCTAAAGATCTGAGATGTTCTGTTACTTGTGTGTGTGGTTGTGTGTATTGTGTAGTGTTTCGACAAAATGGGCCCTGTTTTCAAAATCGTGCTTAAGCAATCGAAAAAACCTGTAATATGGTTCGATCTACTTGGATGGTGCCCCAAAAAACAAATGCCTAACAACCGAAAAAGTTTAGTCTAGTTAAGTCTAAGAATCTATATTCCCAGAGAGTAAAAATGTTGTCTTACATTCTTTAATACTCCTGCAACGTAAAACAGGATTCCAGACTAAGTAGGTCTCATTTAAAAGAAGTTGTGCTAATTTGGGTCGACAAACAAGTGTGTGCGCTTTGTTTAAAAAAACATTAGTAAAAGTGTAAAAAGATTTTCGATCAATAGTGATTTAACTAGTAACCTTTTAAGCATGATTCAAATGTTTAATTGTTCTCATTATTATGTTTAAATTAACCCTTTCCAGTTGTAACGGTCTTATTTTGTTAAAAAGGTGACAATCATCAGGCGCGGCCCGTTCATATTGGCAGGTGGGGCAGAGCCCCACTAAAGAAATCATCCACCCAAAAACATATTTCTTTCTCAAACAATTTTTCCATGTTAATACATCATCATTTAGATTTAAATAAATATAACCTAGTTTCTGTACAATCAATGAAACAAACTAGTCAACAACGTTTGATCTTTGAAAGTTGAAATCGTAATTTCAGTGTTCGAGGCTTAATTATGTGTGTTGCGCAATATCAGGGCAGGAGAAATACTGCCCCGACATTGGCGCCTTGTGGTCAAAAATAGAATTGCAATAGGCGCCAATAGAAGCTCAATGGGGCAGGAATGAGTCTGCCCCTCTCCTACTTTGCAGCCCTCAACCGTTTCATTGAATTAGTCGCACGTATAGACTACATTGCTTTAGTTTATCATTTGTGGTTCTTTGTCGCACACTCAGGTTTTAGCATAGCCTATTGTTTGTTTTTTTAAATGTGTTGACTAGTATGTTTACAGGTACCATCTATTCTAAAATATAATAATTATAATACTTAATTTATATAATCCATCCATTAGCTATACCGCTTATACTTTGCAGGGTCGTGGGGGGGCTGGAGCCTATCCCATCCGACACAGGGCGAGAGGCGGGGTACACCCTGGACAGGTCGCCAGTCTATCACAGGGCTGACACATAGGGACAGACAACAACTCACACTCACACCTACCTGGGTCAGGTTGGGATTGAACCCAGGACCTTCTTGCTGTGAGGCAACAGTGCTAACCACTGAGCCACCGTGGTGCCCACTTATTCATATAATAAGTAGCCTATTTACTACTTAATTAAAAAATGCTAATATAAAATGTGGGCGTGGCTACTGGCTAGCTGGTTCCAGTGTCTGTATTTATGGCCAGATAATCTATGTCAGCTGCAAAGTCTTTATTTCTAGTGGTAGATATTTCTGAAAAGTTTGGCTAGCGTTAATGCAGAGCAGCTGCTTGCTAGCCAAAGAGCTCTTCGCCGTATACTAATTGTGGTAAATTTCTCGATTGTATGAATTGATGGAGCCAGATGGAAAGTTCCCTTGCTCAAGCCCCTCGGGAGGAGAGGACTGGACAGCTGACAAGCTTAGGCTCATAGCAGAGAAGGACATTGACTACAAAGGCATGACCTCAGGAAGAGAGGATCTCCTGGTCATGAAACTGCTGCTGTAATATCATGACCGTAAGGAGATTGGAGAGGAGGACATGGACTCTGATCGCCTGTCAAGACCATAGCTGGACCAACATAAAATGAACTTAGAGATGAGTTACTCCAGTATATCTATATTACGTTGGTTTAACATAATATAGTCATGTTTTGGAACTGAACATATTTAAATTATTTAGAATCAACACACAACTTTTTTTCAAATGAACATAATTTATTTACATAGATCCAATGTAAATGAAATGCGTTGTAATAATTACACTTGGTCCATGGTGCTGAAATAACACTAGTAGGCTAAACTTTTTAAAAGGATTCTATCTATAAATCCAGATCTCACACATTAATAATAATTGCAATTATTTTTCAAATAGGCCACAGTTGCATTAAACAGGTAGATAATAACTCATATACATTTGCTCATGTGCGTCGACGCATCGCAATTAAGTCTTGTGCTGCGTTTCAATAGCTGTTCAACACACCCTCGTTGACTTCCCCTCGGCACTTACCCTCGGGGGAATCCCTGCTGCCATCTTAAGTGCCGTTCCATTTGTCTGAAAATTTGAAGTGAACTTGGTGAGATCGACCCTCGGAGGGCTGAGGTAGCGAGTGAACAACGATGGTCACTCCAGAGGTGTATATCACCCACAATGCATTGCTGTTATGCATTTGGTGCAAGAGAATACATCAATGGTTAGGTGGCAGTAATGCATGTAAAACTCCAGTTGCTCACTACCGAAGGAGAATATTAATAAATAGAGGTAGATATCATAAACCCCTAGCAATAATAGTTAGGAAAATCATGATACATATCACAAACAGAAAAACGTATTAATTTGTATTTATTAGAAACTGACACAGCTGATTGCACAAGCCTCATTTAAACGAGTATGCAGGTATTTCCGATGATTTGTAAAAAGCAGTATAGCGCCAAGCCTACAACTAGTAGTCGATTAATGACAGTTTGGGCTGAAAGTGTGCAAGGGCAGGTTTGTTCCATTTAAATCCCCTGACCACTTTCCCTCTGTTCTCCAACTGGCCTCTGACGTATGCCGTTGCGTCATACCAAGGGCTGAGGGGAAGTGAATGAGGGGAAGTGGAACTACAATTGAAACGCAGCTAAAGACAAAGAATAAACTGGATTTCCATGGAAAACTAGATGCAGTCAGGGTTTTTCCTGCATATAAATTTACAAAGCAGCAGCCTCCGTCAAATTTCGTGCCAGCTCTTGACAAAACTCTGACGTGTGTCTTCGTGGAAAACATTATTTTCTAACAAGCATTGCACTTGGTGGGTTTCTGATGGATTTGTAGCTGCAAATGCGGTATTACACCGTCGCCGATGTGGTAGCGCTGTAGGTCTACTCTAAACTCATAAGTCAAGCCGGCTACTTAGCCTATGTAATATTTTAATTCTAATAAAGTTTTGATTAACAAATTGCAATTTGGTACGTGTGTCATTTGGAAGCCCATAAGGGACTTTATTCAAATGAAAATGCAATTCAACAATAGCATTATCACTTTCCACATTTGTGTGTGTTATTTGAGACAAAATGTAAATGAAAATGCAATAATTCCATTTGCATTTGCATTTTCAAATGCTGCAATGGGCATTCTATGTTAGTATTCAAATTCAAATGCAAAAGCTGTTAGACATTACATTTTCAAAGTCCTACCCCGCCATACTGCGGACAATATTCAAATGTTAATTCAAACTTGAAAATTAAAATGCAATTTAAAAAATGTATTCACATTTTCCATTTGTGCAAGCATTATTTATGTCACAATTAAAATTAAAATGCAGTTGTCCAACAATTTAAAAATGAAAAGGAAATCGCATTTGCCATTGCATTTTCAAAGACTTCATCTTCAGTACTACGCTGTGCAGTGGACAATATTCAAATGCAACACACGACTCAGCGCTAGGAGTCTATTGCATTTGCATTTTCAAGTCACCACGCTCTCTTTGGGTCACAACATGAAAATTCAAATGCAATCTGTCAGTCCTGTCATCAAGGCGGGTCTTTAGTTCTGATGTCACTACTTCGTTCAGTGTCTTGCTTCATTAATGTTACAAGTTTAACCAACTCATTGTTGGATCTGCTTTTTCGCAAGTCTTTAGTTTTTTGTGCTGCAAGTTCTATATTTTTGTATTTATTAAAAGAAGTATATTTATTAAAATCTCTCTCTAATTATTCACAATGACAGCGCTCAAACGAAGAGCAGGGACATCCATATAGACCAGAGCAATCATCCGGGAACTTTGCCCTTGCGTCATGCCCCCGCCCCCTTTTGGGGGAAAACATCCCATCCATTTTGACTGGCGGTCAATACAACATCCGAGGTCTTTGACAATAAAAAGTAGATCCTATGGGGTCATTATTGTAGCACAACTATTTGCAAATGTGAGTGGAGTTGTGTATCTGTATCTCAATCCATGCGTGCGTAATCAGATTGACAAATGTGTACTGAGACTTGTGAATGTGTACAGGAATCTGCAAATGTGTATTCCGAATCCGTGTGTGCGTAATCAGGCTTGCAGTGTGTATAAAAAATGTCCGTCTGTATTCAGATTTGCAAGTGTATTGAGAGTTGTGTATGTGTAGACAAATCTGTGAATGCGTGCATAGTTCTGTAAATGTGTAGACAAATCTGTAAATACGTATGTGGATGTCAATGGCTAAAAGTCGAAGTACTTTTGCTGCCAAAGGCTGAAAATACAGAAAGTGTAACTTACAAGCATAAGTTACAACTCATGCGGGCCTCTCAATTGGATGTGATTTTACACGTGACTTTTGCTACACTTCTGCCGTGACAGAGATTCGAGAGAATCTGCCCCAGAATTCTTTGCGATGAATGACGAACATAGGTTGAAAAGTTCTTCACCATTTCAAATTCACCGTTTTCGTTCTCTCCATTGGTACAAATTAGCTAGAACTGATTTATTTTATAACTATTTAACTTAGGTAGCTTTATGCTTAAATATAGCATACCAAATAGTTTATATTAAAAAGTTAACCAAATATAACTACAATGTCTTCTTCTTCTCATAATCTTCCCATGGGTTATTCGGAGTAATTGAAGAAAGTAAAAGCCACATGCTACTGCTGTAAAACGTTCCATTGTTATTGGTTTCTTCTTGCTGGTGAAGGACGAGTCGGTTTCAATTTGAAAAGTTAAGTCCCACCTCGCCTCCCTGCCTCTCCATCAAGTGTCCACTCGATGATGACGAATAAAACGTCACAAAAGTGGCCACTCGCGGAGGAACCTTCATGAAGTACCCTTCTTTAACGGGTCTCACTTAAAACCCGGTGATTCGAGTCTGTCGTCAATATTAAGGCGTGGTTACAAGAAGAAAAAAATAAATAAAAAATGAAGCAAGGTCACCGAACATGCGCAGTTGTGCACAGAATGTATTTAAAATCTAAATAACGACTCGTCAGGTACGTTGTAGGCTACTCCTATTATAGCAATGTATTTATTTACTTTCTCATAAATAATGTACATAATTAATCTAAAACAGTGTTAATTTGTTTTACAGAGACAACGTGTACTCCAGACAGTTCCCTTTTCAATTGTAGCCTGCGCAAGACAAGAGCTATCCTTATATAATGCTAGTAGTAATATTGAAAGTGTTATTTCAACTCTTATCGAGGGAAACCTCAAAAGGTTCAAAAGTTTGTTAGTTAAATATGTATGTATATATATATATATATATAATATTTTTTTACAATGCTGTGCTTAGTATTTCATAAAGTGCTTGAATAGCTTTACCTATGACCCAAACACCTGGCATCAGAGCCCGGTATTTCATGTTACAGTGAACTATGGATATGTACCTGTACTTATGACCCAAACACCTGGCTTCAGTACCTGGTATTTCATGTAATAGGGAACTATTTATGCGCAGCTGTACCGATGACCCAAACACCTGGCTTTAGAGCCCGGTATTTCATGTAACAGTAAACTATGTATGTCTACCTGTACTTATGACCCAAACACCTGGCTTCAGTACCCAGTGTTTCATGTAACAGTGAACTATGCATGTCTACCTGTTCTTATGACCCAAACACCTGGCATCAGAGCCGGGTATTTCATGTTACAGTGCACTATGGATATGTACCTGTACCTATGACCCCAACACCTGGCTTTATTACCTGGTATTTCATATTAGAGGGAACTATACATGTGTACCTGTTCTTATGACCCAAACACCTGGCTTAAGTGCCTGGTGTTTCATGTAACAGGGAACTATGTATGTCTACCTGTTCTAATAACCCAAACACCTGGCTTACGTGCCCGGTGTTTTATGTAACAGGAATCTATGCATGTGTACCTGTACTTATGATCGAAGCACCTGGCTTCAGTGCTCAGTGTTTCATGTAACAGGGACCAATGCATGTCTACCTGTACTTATGACCCAAACACCTAGCGTCAGTGCCTGGTGTTTCATGTAACAGTGAACTATGCATGTCTACCTGTTCTTATGACCCAAACACCTGGCTTCAGTGCCTGGTGTTTCATGTAACAGTGAACTACGCATGTCTACCTGTACCTATGACCCAAACACCTGGCTTTATTGCCTAGTATTTCATGTTAGAGGGAACTATGCATGTCTACCTGTTCTTATGACCCAAACACCTGGCTTCAGTGCTCGATATTTCATGTTAGATGGAACTATTTAGGTCTACCTGTGCTTATGACCCAATCACCTGGCTTCAGTGCTTGTTATTTCATGTTACAGGGAACTATACATTTGTACCTGTACTTACGACCCAAACACCTGGCTTCAGTGCCCGGTGTTTCATGTAGCAGTGAACAATGTATGAGTAGCTGTACTTATAACCTAAATACCTGGCTTTAGTGCCCTGTTTTTCATGTAACAGGGAACTATATATTTCTACTTGTTCTTATGACCCAAACACCTGGCTTCAGTGCCCGATTTTTCAGTTCATAAAGGAGCTATGATTTCAGAATCAATCAACAATTTTTATTGTTTTAAATGAGTGGGTTTCAATTGCTTCTTCATTCATTGTTTCCTTTTCTCTTGCAAAGGTCTGGTAGTGTGTGTCTGCTGTTTTCCTGCTCTTCCAGCTTCAATTACAGTATTTTTTTTACAATATATTAAATTAAAATATATCATTAATAAATATTGTGTGTATATTCATTGTTAACAAGAAAACAGTTGAGATTTGATTAACAAAAGTCACATATTGAGAAGTCTTGACAAAAAAACAGGTTTATTCATATTATGTTAAAGCTGTTGTTCAAAATCCACATTCAGGAGGTATTTGTAAATGTTTTTTCTTACTTGCTTACAGTTTTTTATTATTTAATTATAAAGGTGTAAACATATTTTTCTATTGATTGCTTAGCTGTAATAAGCTCAATTTAGAAAAAAAAGTAAAGCTCACGCTCCATGTAGAAAAACAAAAGTAAAGCTCAGCTGTTAAAACACTACATGTAGAACAAAGACAAATGATGCAATGGGCCATAAGTACAGGTAGACATGCATAGTTCACTGTTACATGAAACACCGGGCTCTGAAGCAAGGTGTTTGGGTCATAAGTACAGGTAGACATATATTATTCACTGTTGCATGAAATACCAGGCACTGAAGTCAAGTGTTTGGGTCACAAGAACAGGTAGATATGAACAGTTCACTGTAACAAGAAACACCGGGCTCTGAAGCCAGGTGTTTGGGTCATAAGTACAGGTACATATCCATAGTTCACTGTAACATGAAATACCGGGCTCTGAAGCCAGGTGTTTGGGTTATATGTACAGGTAGACATACATAGTTTACTGTTACATGAAACACCGGGCACTGAAGCCAAGTGTTTGGGTCACAAGAACAGGTAGACATGAACAGTTCACTGTAACAAGAAACACCAGGCTCTGAAGCCAGGTGTTTGGGTCATAAGTACAGGTAGACATACAGTTCCCTGTTACATGAAACACCAGGCTCTGAAGCCAGGTGTTTGGGTCATAAGTACAGGTAGACATACATAGTGCACTGTAACATGAAATACCGGGCTCTGAAGCCAGGTGTTTGGGTCATAAGTACAGGTAGACATACATAGTGCACTGTAACATGAAATACCGGGCTCTGAAGCCAGGTGTTTGGGTTATAAGTACAGGTAGACATGCATAGTTCCCTGTTACATGAAACACCGGGCACTGAAGCCAGGTGTTTGGGTCATCGGTGCAGCTACGCATAAATAGTTCCCTATAACATGAAATTCCGGGCTCTGATGCCAGGTGTTTGGGTCATAGGTAAAGCTATTCAAGCACTTTATGAAATACTAAGCACAGCATTGTAAAAAATATTATATATATATATATATATATATACATATATACATATTTAACTAACAAACTTTTGAACGTTTTGAGAAGGTTTCCCTCGATAAGAGTTGAAATAACACTTTCAATATTACTACTAGCATTATATAAGGATAGCTCTTGTCTTGCGCAGGCTACAATTGAAAAGGGAACTGTCTGGAGTACACGTTGTCTCTGTAAAACAAATTAACACTGTTTTAGATTAATTATGTACATTATTATAAAAGGAGTAGCCTACAATGTACCTGACGAGTCGTTATTTAGATTTTAAATACATTCTGTGCGCAAGTGCGCATGTTCGGTGACCTTGCTTATTTTAAAAAAAATATTTCTTCTTGTAACCACGCCTTAATATTGACGACAGACTGGAATCACCGGGTTTTCAGTGAGACCCTTCTTTAACATCGATTGGAATCGACCCTTTGTGTCGAGGTTCGTAGGTGTGTCTCAGTAGAAATGCCTATGACTCCCAAGGTGCACTTCGATATACAACATCCAATCAACATGTTTATAATTATGTCACATGAGCCGGTAAATAAGCTCTGAACTAGGCTACATCTTAAACTAGGCTGTATAATATAGTCTACGTTGGTCATTACATTTGCAGAGGCTGCAATGAATGGAATCTGGTGTTTCTGTTTCGCTCCCAAGTTGCTTTCTCTTAGATATTCTAACTAATGTCATTAGTAATATGTATTAAGTTAGTTTAAATTCTCAAACAAAACGTTCAAATGATTTCTTGCATTATAGCTTGACGATTTTAATATTACATTATATGCATACGTAATGTTAACATTTAGTTTACCTCGTCGACCCAACTTAACATAGGGGTTTCTTGCCGACATAAATAGGATGACTAAATAAGAAATAGTTTTGGGCTGAGAAATTCATGGTATGTGGAGGCGCAGCGGCAGAATGAAGATCTTTGTTTTAGCTATAGGCTTCGAGTCCAGCCTCCCTCTTTTTCTTATGTGTTCGATAACCCTTAGTTTTAGATTAGACTTTTTCTAAAAACCATAGAATCATTAAATCAGCTTTTTAAAAGTATATTTATTTAGCTTGTAGGTGAAATGGCTGACACTTTGAAAATGTGGTCAATTACCTGGTTAGCTACTGGTCAAAATTAATGAGAAGGGGGAGGCTGGAGACCTGGAGCACAGGCAGAGATATACGCCGAAGGAAAATATAGGCCAGGCAGTTTCACCACCCTGCTGCCCCTGATGCTTTGCCGCAGGCTAAACTAAAGTATAGGCGAACTGTATGTTAATTATTTTTGCTAAACTTATTGTTCAGCCATCGCATAACGTTGGGTTATTAGATTAGGTGATTTGATTAGCTAGGGACAGATACCAATTTTTTGCACTGGGCTATGTCTATTGATATTAACGTTTTAAGTTATTGCACCATGCCTAAATTAACGGAACGTACTTTTATATTTTTAATCAGTGAGCAGGAGGAATTTGATAGACATTCTAAATAAATCTAAGATGAGTGGTGAGGGGCATAACTAAACTGAAGTCCCATTTTGTAAAAATGGCATGGCTAAAGTTCTTTTAATAAACACGTGTTGGTTCACAAAGAAACTGTCTTTTTCATCAATACTAAATATTGTATAAATTATATTGAATACAAATTAATCAGGGCTAAATATGGTTATTTATATATGAATTTAACGTTTACCGCTGAATTCACAACAAAAATGACAGGTATCACTCAATTGCACGGTATTCTATATGAAAACCAACAGTGAATATAACTAGGCAGCAGCAGATATGATGTTACATATCATAACATTGTCCATGTGATCGAACCAGTTATTATGTATTAATGAAACAATTATTTTTAAATAGGCTACACAAAAAAACACAAGACAGAACTAAATCAGTGGCCTAGTGCATAGCATTACATTGTATAATCAGTAATTCAGTGCAGCATATAGGCTATCTGATAGGCTATCTTAATGTAATGTGTATATTTAAATTAACGGCTCATGTGGCATGATTTTAAAGCGTTGATTGGATGTTGCATATCAAAGTGCACCTTGGGAGTCATAGGAATTTCTGCTGAGACACCTACGAACCTCGACACAAAGACAAATTGCCACACACGGACGAATCTCTGTCACGGCAGAAGTGTATCAAAAGTAACGTGTAAAAACACATCCAATTGAGAGGCCCGCGTGAGTTGTAATTTATGCTTGTCTGTATTTTCAACTCTTGCAGCAAAAATACTTCGACTTTTAGCCATTAATATCGACATACATATTTACAGATTTGTCTACACATTTACAGATCTATGCATGCATTCACAGATTTGTCTACACGTACACAACTCTCAATACACTTGCAAATCTGAATACAGACGGACATTTTTTATACACACTTGTAAACCTGATTACGCACGCACGGATTCGGAAGACACATTTGCAGATCCCTGTACACATTCACAAGTCTCAGTACACATTTGTCAACCTGATTACTCATGCACGGATTGAGATACAGATACACAACTCTCCACTCGCATTTGCAAATAGTTTTTCTACAACAATGACCTCATAAGATCCAACAAGGACTTGGTGTTACGTTCCCCGGGAACGTTCGGTGTATGTTCGTGCTTGTTGTGGTTTTCCCCTCTGTCCCTCTGTGTTGCTCTCCTATCCTCCACTACCAGGTGTGCAGTTTCCCTTGTGGGTGTGTCGTCTCGCCTGATGTCCATCCTCCTGGTTACCACCCCTCCAGTCCTCTGGCCAACGGGAGCCATATAAGTCGACTGCCGCGGACACGACGGGAGAGACTGGATCATTGGCCTGGTGACAATATAGCCGAATAGTTTAGCATACGACTGTAAAACTTTCTGTTCAGTTGGTTACCGTTTGTTTCGCCTGTCTAACTTCTTATTGACCCGGCTATTCTCGAGAAGGGCTAGGTAGGATACCCATGGGTTTACATCTCCATCACGTAGGTAAAGCATTGTCTAAATACCTTAACGTAGACACGAGCAGGTGTCTCCGTTTCCTGTAGTAGGTAGCTAGTCTCCGTAGTTTTCTCATTCAGGCAGTATAGGGGTGGAGTCGAGTTAGGGCTTGTTCTGTTTTATTTCTTTGTTTTGACAGCCTGCTCACACATTGCCCTTCTCAAACTGCACTGGTCTCTTGCGGGGTGGTGGTGATTAGGTTTTGTCATTGTACTATCAAGACAATTCCCCACTTGTATAATGAATTCCCCACCTAGGGTAAACACTTTATTCCGTTTGGACATTTCTCCCTTATTCATTCACGCCAACTCCCTCTACGATCACGGTCACGGACTGTTACGCTCCCCTCCATATCCCTAGGCTTTATAACATTCCCGAGGGGAGGCCGGAATGTAACATTTGGTAAAACTTGTAACATTAATGAAGGAAAAAACTGAAGGAAGTAGTGACATCAGAACTAAAGACCCGCCTTGATGATAGGACTGACAGAATGACCAAGGTACGTTTTAACCGCTTGTTTTTTCGGTACATCCGACAAAAGCAGAAACCAGAAACGAGTTGTTTTTTCGTTTTTTAAATGTCTGGCAAAAAATTAAAAACACACATTCAGTTCAATTTCTTGTTTTCCGTTATTACTGCCAAATCAAATTTACCACTCAATGTTTCGTTTTCATTGGTGGGTGAGCCTTCGGCGACACCTTACTTCTGATTGGCTAGTTGCTCTATCAATTGCGCTGTACTCTTCAAAATAAAGGGTCTACCGCTTTGCCTTTAGACAGTGCAATGTCAACACACATATACATATACATACACAGACCAAACTTGTTTTGGAGGCTGTGAGGCCCTTTAGCCTGTCATAATTGAAGATTATAATTTCATAATTGATTATTATGCTCTGACTGTGAGGTGCCGACCACAATTCTGGTTTTACAACCTACAATGTTCCTCATATCAAACGAAAGCGCTATCTTACATTTTAAAATGTTCTGTTGCTGCAGGGATTAGTGCAACACTGTTTTATTGCATTATATTTTCATCCACAGCAGAGGGACCATAACACATCATTTCAATTTTGAAAATCATAGCACTTTATTAAGTTTTCTTCAGGATGTACTGCGGACAGTAAAGTCTGCTCTCAATAATTAGACAGAGCAATGACATAGAACCAACAGCATAAGTACGCCAAAAGTAATTTCAAAGAATTAGCAGCAGGCGTTGTGTGAACCTCCTCATCAATATGGTTTGTACACTTAATGTCTAAAAAATATTAGAAATATGTTGACAGCTAGACAAAACCCAAAACAGGTTATTGGCCTCACAGCTGCACAAAATGGGCGATTCTTCAAGCGCCCCAAAAGAGATAATGAGAGAGGGGATGAACATGAAGCTATTTTTTTCCGCCACTATCATTTAGCACAATTATGCCACATATCCAAATGTAGTTAGTCTGCTTGAGTAGACATGAAAACTAGGACCTAATTTTTACTAGACCATATCAGGATGAATCTCTAACCAGTCTAAACTCTGATTCAAAATTAACATGATTTGTTTACATAGATCCAAGGTGGGAAATATTAATTGGATTTATGCCTTTTACATCAACAACATTCAATTGGTTTGATCCAACATGAATGGAATGCTTTGTAATAATTACACAAAACACATGCTTTGTCAGGTTAACTTAAAAGAGTGTTCAGTCAAGGCAGTGTTAAGTAGGCTGACCCTAATGTGACACTATGAGCTATTGTAGCAAGGCATTGTGGGATATTAGTTATAAGCTACCTATTTAATGCAACTGTGGCGAATTAAAAAAGTAATTACAAGTATCATTAATGTGTGAAGTCTGGGTTTATAGATTGAATCCTTTGGAAAGGTTTACTAATGTTGTTTTAGCACCATGGTCCATGCACCATCTTTGGCTTTTATATAGTGTTGAGACTTTCTTCAAAGTACTATTAAAATACACCTGATCAATGGCAGGTAATGTTAGCATCTGTAAACTGTTGCGTTGAATTATTCAACGATACGATTTCGTGCAAGCTCAATACATAACTTGAGTACATGTTGGTTCAAACCCTGTAAAATAAGTCAACCTGCAGTAATATATGGGGTGGCCCTGTGAGGCTGACATACTACAACTTAAGAAAACACAAACTAATTAAGAAAATATCTACAGTTGAGGCCGAGAGTTTACATACACCTAGACTAAAGATATTCAAACTCAGTTTTTCACCGCTCCACACATTTCATGTTAACATACATTTCTTATGGCAAGTCAATTAGGGCATCTACTTTGTTCACATCAGAGGTCATTTTAGAGACAGATTTATTTCACTAGATCAGAATTCAAAGGTTTACATACAGGGTAAAAAATGTACATACACTTTGTAAGTATTTGGTGGCGTTGCCTTTTAATTGCATAACTTGAATCAAATGCTTGGGGTAGCCTTCCACAAGCTTCTCATAATACTTTGCCGGAATTTTTGCACATTCCTCCTGACAGAACTGGTGTAACTGGTGGGCCTCGATGCTCGGACACGCTTTTTCAGTTCAGTCCACAAATATTCTATGGGATTCAGGTTTGGGCTTTGTGCTGGCCACTCCAATACTTTCACTTTGTTGTCTTCAAGCCATTTTGTTACAACTTTGGAGGTATGCTTAGGATCATTGTCCTGCTGGAAGACCCAGTTGCGACAAAGTTTGAACTTTCTAGCTGATGTCTTGAGGTGTTGCTTCAGTATTTCTAGATTATCCTCCTTCCTCATGATGCCATCTATTTTCTGAAGTGCACCAGTCCCTTTTCCAGCAAAACACCCCCACAACATGATGCTGCCACCCCCCATGCTTCACAGTTGGGATGGTGTTCTTCAGATTACAGTTTTTTACGATCGCTAACAACCATTGACCTAAATTTAACAATCTTTTTCAAAACTCTTAACACAGCAACACACATACATTGCACAACTAGGCAAATAGAGTGTTGAATGTGTGCATTTTGGGCACATACTATCTAACAGTGAATGAGTCATCTTTACTTTATAGAATGTAGGCCTACAGTAAAAAAGAAAATGTGACAGATTTGCTACTGTAAAAAACATTAGGAACATGAAATTGCTGCCAGTGAGCAACAAAAAGGTTCTTTAGAGGAAGAAAAAATAAGCATACATGTACAATCCACACATGTATTTGCATTAAGACTGGTGGCCTACAGTCACTGTGAGACAAAGCAACAGTAATGATAGAAGAAGTGTGAAATGCATTACTTATCTGCAACGTAGTTTGTTCTGGATAATGGAAGCCACAGTTGACTGTCTGATATTACAGTAGGCAGGACTCTTTAAAGGGGCCCTATTATGCAAATTTTCAGGTTCATACCTTTATTTAGGAGTTTTACAAGAATAAGTTTACGCATTTTAATGTTCAATAAACTATTTATTTCTTCTAAACTGCCTGAATCTGCAGCACCTCTATTCACCCTCTGTCTGAAACGCTCCGTTTTAGCTTCTGTCTCTTTAAGGCCCCCCCTCCCGACGAGCCAAGTCTGCTCTGATTGGTCAGCTGGCCAAACAAAGGGAATTTGCCTTCACACTGACAAAACCAAGGTTTTCTCGACAGAGCGAAACCCCCCGGCCTCCGCTCTGACTGGCTCTGGTTGAGGGCGTGCCAAACATTATTCAAATGTGTGACTTAGTGACGTAGATAAGTTACGGAAGAAAACACTGGACTACAAACGAGGCGTTTTAGGCAGTTCAGGAGCAGTGTTTTCTGTGAGAGAAAGTAGCTCCCTTTGGCGTGGACTAAGGGTTTGTAACTTTTCAGACCTTTTACATGCACAAAAAGCTATATAACATACTAATGGAAAGAGCAAAACCCAAAAAGCATAATAGGTCCCCTTTAACTAGCCTCTCTCAGTGATATACCATGGTTTACTGTATTACATGGTCTATGTTGGTGGCTCTTACAGTAATACAACAGGGACAACAGCTATTATGTACTATCCATTGCCACCACCACCATTCTTACTCCTCTCCCCTACGTCTCCTTCTCCATTGTCCTGTTCAAACTTCTCCTCTGCCTGGTCCAGCTACTCCTTTTCTTGGTCCTCTCCCTCATCCCACTATTGTTTTCCCTTGTCAAGACATTATTTTTTCCATCACCTCTCCTTTGTGTTGTTCTGTATCTAAATTGAACAAAATCTATCCAGAAAGTCCCTTTTTTACTGTATTTGTCAATGTCATGGCAACAACTTTAGTTACCTGGCAATGTATTTGATTGACATTTGGACTCAGGTGTGGTTGGTTTACATTACAGAACTTACAGTAAATCAACTATTTTCCAATATTTCAATGATATGTTCATTCCAAAATGCTTATCAGATGTTTCAATATAGCTTTTGAGCTGCTGTTGTTGCAGAAGTACATGATTTATCCTGTATTTAAGGTTTTGAACGTTATGCTTTAATTTCTGGCACGCTGTGTGAAATAATTTTTAAATAAGTCGAGAAAGTTTCATCATTTGTATGTAATTGCTTTTGAATATTGTCCACTGCACAGCGTAGTACTGAACATGAAGTCTTTGAAAATGCAATGGAAAATGCGATTTCCTTTTAATTTTCAAATTGTTGGACAACTGCATTTTAATTTTAATTGTGACATAAATAATGCTTGCACAAATGGAAAATGAGAATACATTTTTTATATTTCATTTTAATTTTCAAGTTTTAATTAACATTTGAATGTTGTCCGCAGTATGGCGGGGTAGGACTTTGAAAATGTAATGTCTAACAGCTTTTGCATTTGAATTTGAATATTGACACAGAATGCCCATTGCAACATTTTAAAATGCAAATGAAAATGGGATAATAGCATTTTCATTTACATTTTGTCTCAAATAACACATACAAATGTGGAAAGTGATAATGCTATTGTTGAATTGCATTTGCATTTTCAAGTTTACATTTTCATTTGAATAAAGTCCCTTATGGGCTTCCATAGTGTCATACTTGCCAACATTGAAACCTCAAAAATCGGGAGGATTTCCAAACAATAGCGGGGATCTGGCGTTCCTCTGTACATAAAATCGTATTGATAGATACTGTAATTGTGGTCCTGAAAATCGGGAGGGTTGGCAAGTATGACGTCATCATCATCATCATCATCATCATCATCATCATCTTCATCCGCTTTGTCCGGGGTCAGGTCGCGGAGGTAGCAGTTCCAGCAGGACATCCCAAACTTCCCTTTCCCGGGCCACATTAACCAGCTCTGACTGGGGGATTCCAAGGCGTTCCCAGGCCAGTGTGGAGATATAATCCCTCCACCTGGTCCTAGGTCTGCCCCGCGGCCTCCGCCCAGCTGGACTTGCCTGGAACAGCTCCCTAGGGAGGCGGCCAGGTGGCATCCTTACTAGATGCCCGAACCACCTCAACTGGCTCCTTTCTACGCAAAGAAGCAGCGGCTCTACTCCAAGTCCCTCACGAATGGCTGAACTTCTCACCCTATCCCTAAGGGAGATGTCAGCCACCCTCCGGAGGAAACTCATTTCCGCCGCTTGTATCCGCGATCTCGTTCTTTCGGTCATGACCCACCCTTCATGACCACAGGTGAGAGTAGGAACGAAGATAGACCGGTAGATTGAGAGCTTTGCCTTCTGGCTCAGCTCTCTCTTCGTCACAACGGTGAGATAAAGCGACTGCAACACCGCACCCGCTGCTCCAATTCTCCGGCCCATCTCTCGTTCCATTTTCCCCTCACTCAAGAACAATACCCCTAGATACTTGAACTCCTTCACTTGGGGTAAAGACTCATTCCCTACTTGGAGTAGACAATCCATCGGTTTCCTGCTGAGAACCATGGCCTCAGATTTGGAGGTGCTGATCCTCATCCCAGCCGCTTCACACTCGGCTGCGAACCGATCCAATGAGTGCTGCAGGTCGCAGACCGATGATGCCATCAGGACCACATCATCTGCAAAAAGCAGTGATGCAATCCTCTGCCCACCAACCCGCAGCCCCCTCCCCGTGGCTACGCCGTGAGATCCTGCCCATGAATACCACAAACAGGATAGGTGACAAAGCGCAGCCTTGGAGGAGGCCAACCCTCACCGGAAACGAGTCCAAGTATGACGTGTGTACATTTATGAGGAGTAGGCTACTTTCGCTCTGTTGTCCGGTCAGACTAGAGGCGAGCTTGCTTAACTGTTTATCTGCCAGTTGCCTTAAGAGGCAAACTTTCAGTCACTGCAAGGAAATGAAAAACCTGGTATGGATTTTCAGAGTTGGCTATTATAACGCATTGAAAGTGGAGTGGATTCACATAATTTGTTATTTTAGATTTTTTTTGTCATAAGTGTATTTGATAAATAATTGAGTCTAACTAAAACCAATACATACACTGTAAAAAAAAAAAACTTGGCTCAACTTATAATTATGAGTAACCTGGCTGCCTTAAGATTTTGGGTAAGATGAGCAAAGAATATAGGTTCTGGCAAACTTCGTTATTTTCGTTTGATGTACTTCAATATAAGTTCACGCAACTCACTATGAAAAGTCAATTTGACAAAATTGACATACACTAAACTGATTACTTAATGATATTGACATGTATTTGTAAGTTGAATAAATAAATTTTCTCGACACAGCACCTTAACGTAAACACGTCAGGTCAACATAGTACTTTTTTTCACAATAGAGATCAGGAGGAAAAAACACATCTAAACTGCCCCCTTCGGGTACTCCAGATTGCATTCCCAAGTTTTACAGCTTGCCAGGGTAGCACCGTCTGGCATCCGCAGCAGCAACATGTGTATGAAATCGCTTGATGTGTCGGCAGTTGAACTCAGGCAATTAAGGTGCGCGAGTTATAGCCCGCGCATCCCTAAGCCACGGCTTGCACAACTGTAGTTAATGGAAATTTCAAGGCTTGTCATTAATGATAACGATGTTCAGAGTAAGAGTGGCAAAAAATATGTTTTTCATATGCCTTATATAATTTGCTATGCATGTTTAATAGGGATTGTATCACTTTGAGATTACTCTTGCAAAGTAAAGCACAATCCAAAGAAATTGTATTATCATTAATATTACATTTAATAACTTGCTGGGATATATGCAAATATATTACCTCAATGGCCTATCAGGATTGCAGTAATGATGACTTACTTCACGCGGTCAAGAGTCAGGTGACGTCTTCAGTATGTTAATTCAATTGTTCTTGAATAAACTTCAATGTCCAAGTTGCATTGACTAATATGTTTTGCGTGATCAGTTGAGCAGGTTCCAACTTGAAATAACAAGTTGACTCAATGTTTTCTTAATTTTAGTACAACTAACTTATTAAAACAAGTTGAACTAACTAAAAAGCCAAATCGTTTTTTACAGTGTAGGCTTGATAAACCTTACAGCGAAGGTGTCAATAAATAAATAATAAATAAGGTTTAATGGTTATAGAGGGGTGTATAGACAATATATTGAGTTGAAAACAAATGTTTTAATATAATTGTTAGATTAGTCGAGTTGTTAGGTGCTGCCCTATCTCACAAAGCCTTGTGGCAATTGCTCATGCACACCGATTGCAGCAAGTCATTGTGGGATATTTGTTATTATCTACAGTTTAATGCAACTGTGACCTATTAGAAAAATAATAAGAATCAGTATTATTGATGTGCAAGGTTTGGGTTTATAGATAGAATCCTTTGGAAAGGTTTTTCAGCACAGTTTTTTCCCTTCTGTTAGTTAGCAGCTCGTGCTCCGTTTTTGAATGTGCCTTGCTGTTTTCTATCAGTCTCGAGTGTAGTCGGCAACGTGGTTAGTGTCCCCCGTTGTGCCTGTGGGCCTGCGGGGCAGCGCTAACCGCATAGCTAGCTACTGCTAGGCTACTGCTAAGCAAGCGCCCGTGTGGTGGCTAGCTAGCAAACGGCCTCCTCGGTACCTCACCTCCTGTTGCTTCGGTGACCTTGTGGGGTGTTAGTTAACAGCCTGTGCCCTGTTTTGGAACGTGTGCCTTGCTGTTTTCTGGTTATAAATAGTCGTAACCGTAGTTAATTTACCCCATTTTGCCTACGGGCCTGCGGGGCATCGCTAACCACTAAGCTACTGCTAAGCTAGCGCCCACGTGGTGGCTAGCTAGCAGACGGCCTCCTCAGTATCTCACCTACTGTTGCTTTGGTGACCTCGTGGGGTGTTAGTTAACAGCCTGTGCCCCGTTTCCAAACGTGTGCCTTGCCGTTTTCTATTAGTCCGAGTGTGTAGTAAGTGAGGTGGTTAAAGTCTCCCCATTTTGTCTGCAGGCCTACGGGGTACCTCTAGGTACTTAGCTAGCTACTGCTAAGCTAGCCCTCGGAGCTAGCTAGCTGCCTCGCTGTGTTGACGACCTTGCTGATCTCTGAGCTAGCAAAGTCGTGTGCCTCTACCTGGTTAGCTTGGTTGGCTTGGGCTGCCGTCCCCCCTACCCAGTAGTGGGATATCGACGTCCAAGGGGGCTAGAAAGAAGAGGCAGAGTGCTGCCGCTCTTCTGCCTGTTGAGGCTACCCCTCCAAGCGGAGACGAGCTCTCTATTGGGGAGCTCTCCCCTCTTCCCTCGTGCCCGCCTGTCGTGGCGCACAGGTCCCCCAGGAACCTGGTGACCATAGCAGACGAGGAAGATGAGATCCCAGTGTTTCAGCCATGCACTGTGCGAGCAGTGTCAGCTGGTTCACTGGGGGACACGGCCTCTATGACGGACTCGCTCTCTCAGCCAGCTGAGGTGCGCTCATCTCGTTACCAGTCCTAATCAACCTGGGAGGCATGCCGCGCTCCCTCAAAGGAGTGGCAGCGCAGACGGGCAGGTCCTTGCCAGCTACGGTGGAGGCGCAAAGTTACGTCTTGTTGGAAGTTGCTAAGACCCTGTTTAGAGAGAGGGCTGCTTTCCTCGACGAGCCGTTGGACCCTGCGGCGCTTCGTTGGGGAAGCTGACAGCCCGAATGGAGCAGCCGAAGTCGACAGGGGAGGCCCTGTCCGACACTGCTCCCATCTCAGCCTGAGAAAAAAGTGAAGCCTTCACTCCTCCTGTCCGGGGAGGCGTGGGCTTCACCTGCTCGCCCTCCACATACTGTCCCCCAGTTTTCTGCTACGCAGGCGCCGGTGGGGTTCCAACGCGGATGACCATGGGCGAAGAATTGGTTTGCGCCAAAGAGGTCCCAGTATGACCCCTTCCAAGAGAGGAGCAGCAGCGGCCCTGTCGGTGCAGACTCGGACCCCGTTGACTACATGGACAGTCAGGGTCCAGCTCATCATACAGTCACTAAGCTCACTGTCTGAGGTGGCACTCCATCCTCAGCCAGCTGCGCCAAGTGTTATTGTTCCCCACCTAATAAAGTGTTTGTGTTCCCTTCACACTTGGGCAGCCTGTGGGCACCGAGTGTGCAGAGGAATCATATTAAACACAAGAATTAACCCTATAAAGCCTCAGCTGGGTCACGCCTCTCCCCTCAGCTCCCTAGCCGGGGGCTGCGGCTTAGTGGTGTGCATGCACCACGAGCGCATGGGTTTTTCAGACCGTAGAGTGTGGGTACAGGCTCCAGTATCGGAGCAGCCCGCCTCGGTTTGTGGGGATCATAGAGACCTCTGTGTCAGACGAGCTCGCTCCTATTCTAGCGGAGGAGATATGCTCTCTCCTACAGAAAAAGGGGCTTTGAGATATGTGGCACCGACGGATGCACACAGCGGGTTCTAGTCGCGGTATTTCCTGGTGCTGGAAAAGGGGGGGGGGGGGGGGGGTACGCCCCATCTTGGACCTGAGGCGATTAAACAGCCACTTGACTGTATTCCAGTTCAAAATGCTGACAATCAGAGGCCTCTTATGCAGTATCAGGGTAATTGGTTTACAACCTAAGACCCAAAGGATGCTTATTTTCACATTTCGGTCCTCCCCGCACACAGGAAGTTCATCAGGTTTGCGTTCAAAGGTCAGGTGTTCGAGTTCCAGGTTCTCCCCTTTGGACTCTCACTGGCACCCCAAACGTTTAACAAGTGCGCGATTGGTTATTATGACGGGCATGAGAGAGGAGGCGATGGAGCACATGAGTGTTCTCTTGTCCCATCTAGCCTCCCTCAGTTTCGTGGGGGAACCCCGAAAAGAGCTGTCTGGTTCCCTCCCAGTGCGTAACGTACTTGGGAATAACCATCCGCTCGGTTCTGAACCATGCTTTTCTCTCCCGGGACCGCGCCCAGACCTTTTATAAGTGTCTGGCCGGTTTTCCTCCACATGCGGGCCTTCCAATACTGGCTGGCAGCCAGAGTGTTATGCTCCGCAAGGAGGCTGGATTTATCCCTGAGGGTCACAAACCGCTGCGTTTTGGCACTGGCAGAGTGGCGGGACAGAGCGCTGCTGCTGACGGGCACCCCATTGGGCCCTGTAGTATGCAGGCGCATAGTGACGACAGATGCCTCCCTCACAGGATTGGGGGAGCGTCTGCGAGGGACGTACGGTGAGCGGTGTGGGTGATGCGTCTCAACGCTATCTCCACATCAATCACCTGGAACTGCTCACGGTCTTCCTGATGCTGAAACGGTTTCTCCCGTTGCTGTGCAACCAGGATGTATTACGGACAACACGACCGTGGTGGCTTTTGTGAATCGACAGGGCGGAACCCGCTCCTGGACACTTCACAAGATGGCCAGGCAGCTATTGCTGTGGTGTGCAGTGAACCTGAGGTCGCTCACTGCAACTCATGTCCCCGGTCACCTGAGTACTGACGCAGACCTTCTCTCCCGGGGAGAAATCCCGCCCGTAGTGTGGCGTCTGCATCCGGAGATGGTACCGAAGAGTTGGTGTCGCTTTTGAGAAGCGTCCGTCGATCTCTTCGCCTCGGCGGCCAGTGCCCAGTGTCGCCTTTACTTCTCTCTGCGAGAAGCAGGCACTCCTCTGGGCATAGATGCTCTAACGCACGCATGGCCTGCAGACAGGATGCTTTACGCGTTTCCCCCTAGAGCTCTGATCCCAGCCGTGCTGGCCCTTGTTAGTTCACAGATTCTGTCGCTGATATTAGTAGCCCCTCGATGGTTGACCAAACCATGGGCGGTGGATATATACAGCCAGGTGATGGGGGAGCCTTGGCTGCTCCCGGACTTACTGTCTCAGGCAAACGGCGAGAAACACTGACAGGTTACACCCCAGGGTGGTCGCCACTATTCAGAGCAGCCTCCACTAGGTCTCTGTATGACCTGAGATGATGCGTGTTTGAGTACTGATGCGAGTAGCGGAATTTTGTGTTGTTCCAATGTGACCTGGAGAATATCCTATTATTCCTCCAGGGGCTACTGGACAATGACAGAGCCTTTTCCACGGTCAAAGTTTACCTGGCAGCCCTGCCGGCTTGCCATGTCGGCTTTAATGGAAAGACTGTTGATGCTCACCCGCTCGTGTCTCGCTTCATGAGAGGTATATGCTGGCTGCGCCCGGTGTCTAAACCACTCACTCCCTCCTGGGAGCTCGGGTTGGTTCTGGATGGGCTGTCTCGGGCTCCGTTTGAGCCCATGGAGACTTGCAGTATAAAGGCGTTGTCACTCAAGACGGCTTTGTTGTTGGCCATGGCCACCTCCAAGCGTGTCAGTGATTTACAGGCCCTCTCCGTTCATCCTTCGTGTACTCGGTTTGCCCCTGGCGATGCCAAGGTGACCTTAATGCCAAACAGCGTTTCTGCCAAAGGTCCTGAGCATGACTTACACCTGTAACTCTATTGAGGTGCTCTGGCTCCGTCCCGATACGGATCTGCGCTCCCTGGAGTGTCTGTGCCCTGTATGCGCACTGTGCTGTTACATGGATAGGACAAGGGGATCCCGTTCCACGGATCAGTGGTTTGTCTGTTTTGCTCACCCTTCCATGGGAAGGCTCTGTCCAAAATCAGACTTGCTAAGTGGTTAGTGCAGGCTATTCAGTTAGCCTATGGTGCTATGGGATGTAGGGTTACTGGTTTACTACTTCTTGTGCGTGAATTACTCTTTATCAATTTTGTAGATTATCCATTAATTCATAAATTAATATTATAATCGATCAATTTGATATCAAATAATTGAGGGGGCACCACCCAAAGATTTTAGCTTATTGCATGGCTCGATGGGAAACCAGGTCTGATTTGGCATTAATTTAATAAGTAGGCCTAGTTGAAGTTTTAGTCTCAATTCTGAAGTAGTGACGTTCTATGTTACGAGAATAAATGATTGCATGAAAACAAAGATATGACACAGCTGGGTTTGATTGCAAAGCAATTCTATTTATTAATTAGTCTAAAACACATGAAAATTACAGTACTACAAAGAATGACTAAATGATGACATTAATAAACTAAAGTGGTTAGTATCTAAACATACAGTATAACAGTAAAAATATTGACAAATTATGGTAAGCATCACAGCAGAAATTGTCTAAGCTTTAGCATCAAACGCTCAACGTATGAAAAGCATGAGTTACGTTACTGTGAGAAGGAAGGCGAAGCTGTGGAACTGAATGATTGGTCTTACAGGCCTGCTGTTGCGGCTGGAGCCAATTTGAGAAGTCCGTGGTTTCTTTGGTAAAGTTCTGAAAGTTAGTTCCTTGTTTGAATAAACATGGAAAAGCAACGTGGGTTTTGGGTCTTCTTTGACGTGTTAATTGTCCTCATCTAGGAAGGAGGACAAAGGTGCGCTGGTTCAGTTTGAAAGTGTGCAAGGTTTTCCCGACCTTGCAGTGAGGATAAAGGCCTAAAATCCTTTGTTCAAAGAATTGCTTGCAGACGCGTGGTCGAGGAACAGGGTTGGGTGCAATTTTAATCAACCCATGTAACGCAGGGCGGCCTTCCCAGGTTACGTGCGGATCTTCAAATAGCCAAGTTTTCTGGATGAGAACTGTATTTAAGATGGTTTGAGAAGGGGTGTCCAAAAGATGGCTGAGGTCACCTGATTGGCCAACAGGCCAGTGATCAGAGGTGTTGATTATCTCACCTATCAGTGAAATATCAGTTTACCTTACCATGCAGTTTGGTTTCAATGTAAGTTTATTTACTAGGAATATGTTCTATATAACGTTTACGAAGTTTACAAAATATCATGGTGGACATTTGGATACCAAACATGACTAGGCTGACTATGTTAGTACATTTAGAAAAACAATACACAATATATATATATATATATATATATATATATATATATATAATTAGAAAATACAAACGATTAATGTTACAATTTCTTCTCATTGTCAATGTCCAATAATTTCATTGATTATTCCTTAGGCGACAGTTTCTTAATCCAAATTTACTGATCCTTAGAGTTGAAACAGTGCGCTGGTTTGTGTGACTAAGGAGTTGTGTGAGAGGAGCAGGCTGGCCCCCCTGGAGTGTTCACTAGGGCCATTTGGCATGCTCCTTTGATCTTAACCAGAGAGGGGGGGAAGATTCGGTGATTGGATCCCCTACAGGGACGCGCATCGCTTATGGCTATACGCGGACATTCCACTCGCGGAATTGCTTCCTCGTTGGCGCTTTCCAAGGGTGTGGCCGTCTCGGACATCTGTGCTGCGGTTAGCTGGGCTACGCCTCACACCTTTGTATCCTGGTAAAGATTGGGTGTGACGGCGCCCTCTCTGGCGCAGGCGGTGCTTCGTGTGGGCGGTCAGGAGTGAAGGATGCACCTCCGGTCATCAGGCGTTGTTTGATGTTAGCAACCTATGGGGCTTTGTGGTACAATGTCTCCCATAGAGAGGAGTCGAACGTATCGACTGTAATAGAACTGGGGGTTATATATATATATAACCCAGGTTCTAATAAGGAGAGGAGTGAGACCTCTCCAAAGTCTGCCCCATGGCTGAATGATGACTGGATTCAAATCTGGAGTGAGAAGGGTCTGCTACTGTATTTATAGAGTAGCTGACGCGGGTGAGCGAGACACTTAAAGTCTCACGAGCCTTGTTCATCGATTACAAGGCGCTGTGGTATAAGTGTTCAGTGAATGATGCACGCTCTAAGACGGTTTCCCATAGAGAAGAGTCTCACTCCTCTCCTTATTAGAACCTGGGTTATATAAATAACCCCTAGTTAACGTGATATATATGCATTAGGCCCACAACAGTGATTCTTGTAAGATAAACTTACATCATTTAAATTAGAATAACATAATTTAATTGCGTCGGATTAATTAACAAAATGATTTCGATTTACTTAATATTTTTTATTTTTAATTATTTCAATTAACTTAACATAATACCATTGTGTGGAACCTGTTGACAAAATCTTTTTTTTGAGTGATGGTGTTTTTTGATGTAGTTTGCTGTATAGCGTGTACTAAATAATATTGTATCTATTTTATTTATGTACAGTGCTGTAAAAAAGTATTTGCCCCCTTACAGATTTCTTCAGTTTTTGCTTCTTTGTCACACTTACATTTTTCAGATCATCAAACTAATATTAATCTCAGACAAAGACAACCTGAGGGAATACAAAATGCAGTTTTTAAATGATGATTTCATTTATTAAGGGAAAAAAAGCTATCCAAACCAACCTGGCCCTATGTGAAAAAGTAATTGCCCCCTAAACCTAATAACTGGTTGTGCCACCGTTGGCGGCAACAACTGCAATCAAGTGTTTGTGATATCTGGCAATGAGTCTTTCACATCGCTGTGGAGGAATTTTGGCCCACTCTTCTTTGCAGAATTGTTTTAATTCAGCCACATTGGAGGGTTTTCGAGCATGAACGGCCTGTTTAAGGTCATGCCACAGCATCTCAATCGGATTTAAGTCCGGACTTTGACTAGGCCACTCCAAAACCTTCATTTTGTTTTTTTTGAGCCATTCAGAGGTGGACTTGCTGGTGTGCTTCGTATCATTGTGCTGCTGCATAACCCAAGTGCGCTCGAGCTTAAGGTCCTGAACTGATGGCCGGACATTCTCCTTCAGGATTTTCTGGTAGAGAGCAGAATTCATGGTTCCGTCAATTACGGCAAGTCGCCCAGGTTCTGAAGCAACAAAGCAGCCCCAGACAACCACACTACCACCACCATGTTTGACTGTCGGTATGATGTTCTTTTTCTGAAATGCTGTGTTAGTTTTACGCAAGATGTAACGGGACGCACACCTTCCAAAAAGTTCCACTTTTGTCTCGTCAATCCACAGAATATTTTCCCAAGTCTTGGGGATCTGTCAGGGCCAGGATCCTCCTTTGCCTACCTGAGGGAGGATCAGGACCGAGGACAGCTCCTGAGGCAACAGCACCTCAGCTCATTAGTGTTCTATTGTTTTCACCTGTGTGTCGTTTGGTTAATTGGTTTCCTTATGCTTCGTTTGCCCTTTATATAGCCCTGCTTGTGTTACCCATCCTTTGTCTGTCATTACGTTTTGTTGGTGTCCCAGTAAAGAGTTCTACCTTGTCCTTGACTACTCCGTGTTCCGTGTGTTCTTTGAGAAGACCTTCTGTTCGACCGATTGGGTTCAGGTTCCGCTATTGGGTCGCAACTACCCGTGTGTTAGCCCGGTTCCTGACAGGGATCATCAAGATGTTTTTTGGCAAATGTGAGACGGGCCTTTGAGTTCTTTTTGCTCAGCAGTGGTTTTCGCCTTGGAACTCTCCCATGGATACCATGTTTGCCCAGTCTCCTTCTTATTGTTGAATCATGAACACTGACCTTAACTGAGGCAAGTGAGGGCTGCGGTGCTTTAGATGTTGTTCTGTGTTCTTTTGTGACCTCCTGGATGACTCGTCGATGCGCTCTTGGAGTAATTTTGGTAGGCCGGCCACTCCTGGGAAGGTTCACCACTGTTCCATGTTTTCTCCATTTGTGGATAATGGCTCTCACTGTGGTTCGCTGGGTTCCCAAAGCCTTAGAAATTGCTTTGTAACCCTTTCCAGACTATTAGATGTCAATGACTTTGTTTCTCATCTGTTCTTGAATTTCTTCAGATCAGGGCATGATGTGTTGCTTTTTGAGATCTTTTAGCCTACTTCATGTTGTCAGACAAGTTCTATTTAAGTGATTTCTTGATTCTACAGTTCTGGCAGTAATCAGGCCTGGGTGTGGCTAGTGAAATTGAACTCAGCTTTCCAAAAAATTTGGTTAATATCAGTTAATTTATGATTTAACAAGGGGGGGCAATTACTTTTTCACATAGGGCCAGGTTGGTTTGGATAGCTTTTTTTCCCTTAATAAATGAAATCATCATTTAAAAACAGCTTTTTGTATTTACTCAGGTTATCTATGTCTGATATTAACATTTGTTTGATAATCTGAAAGTGTGACAAATGTGCAAAAACAATAAGCATCTGTAAGGGGGCAAATACTTTTTCACAGCACTGTAAATACGGCACCTGTAGTTTACCTTTACTTCTTACATTTATAATATAAGTATTATAAACATTTTATATTATGAATACACACTTGTTAAATATTTTATATCCATAAAAATAGCACATTAAATGAATAAGCCTAAATAAGCCATTTCAGGACCTGTTTTGACTAGTTTACTGCAATAAGTGCTTGTGATTAATATCTTATCTTTTCTTACATTGTTACACTGTCCAGCTGTATTAATGATTAACATCATGATGTCTGAAGTAAATCCTTCACACTGGAAATATGACAAACAGCATCCTGCATGCAAGCTACTGTTCATTAGCCCAAATCTACTATAAGATGGTTTAGGGAAAATGGCTTACGGGTTATGAGCCATATTCTCTATTTTAATTGTAAATACGAAGAAGTCAAACGGTCTCCAAAGGGCACAATGTTTCCACAGTAGCTCCTGTCCTTGGATGAAGCCAAGGCAAATCGATATGGCTGTATATACAAAAAATTGTAACATTCTATATAAAAAATTATATACCATTCTGGTCTTGAGAATAAAAAAGCACACAGAAATAAATGTTGTAAGGTCATAATACTTTAGCAATTGAGTTCAAATGGGTGCTCCTCTAACTTTCTTGATGGGGACTGATTTGTCTATTCAAAGGTATAAATGAGTACTAGCACAACAAGTGCTTTATTTTTCATTGAAAGAGGGCCTAACACATCAAATCAAATCAAATGTATTTGTATAGCACATTACACAAAGGGGAAACAATGTGCTTTACACAAGGCAAGCCGGAACACACAGTAAGGAAGAAACAAAAGACCAAGAAAGAAACCAAAACATACGGCACATAAAACTGCACATTCTCAACCCATGTAATGACTCAATTTTGTCTCTTTGCCAAGAAGAACATCCTCTGATATGGGCCTAAATCACACTTATCTCATGACTTTTATTTCAGCTTTGGGAACTTGGTGATCTTTGCTAGGAACTGTTTAGACTATAAAATAAAAAAAGCTTCAGGCCACCAGAACCCGTCAAAGGGCCAGCCATATAGCCAGAACAAGGAGCTTCAGAATGCAGAGAGGGGATAACATAATGGAAGTAAACAATATTAGAGGTACTATATCGATCAGTCCTTTATGGTAGTTGTGAAATAGAAACCAATTCCCAGTTAATGTCATAGACCTACACGAGTTCAGAGTCTTTAGGATTCTGATTGATGAAATTTACGCTTTGAATAGAACTCCAAGCACTACTTCTAGCAAGGAATACACACAAAGTAAGGTCACAAAGGCTGGTTCTACTACGAAGAGGTCGAGAGGACGAGAACTTGAATAAGTTCTGAGAACTTAAATAATGTCAAAGGGGAACCCCAACATCCAAAATTAATCGACACAGCAAAAGGCAAAACAGCAAGACTGAAATACAATTATAAACAAACCTGGCAAAAGAACAACCATTTAAGAAGTATCCCAATTCAAATAGCCTGTTGTCTCTTACATCTTGTCTTAGTCAAAAAACTTAATTTACTCTCAATTACTAATGCTTTGAGTAGCTATACTATTTTGAAAACACTTTGAATAATGTATCATAATAAAACATTTTCAATTATCTAATTCAATAAAGAAACAAAACAAAAATGTAATGAAATGTAGTCTAGTTTTTTTTCACTAATAGCCATACAATTATTCACATCAAAATCGGACAAACCTTTGTATAAGCAGCAGTAGATAAATAGCAATCAATTTCCTGCCACTAATGAGATGAGACAAATAAATCTTGTCCTTCATTCAACCGAGGCACCCTGAATCCTTCGCCTTTAATCCTCTGTAACTGAATGGAAAAGACATGTCCCTCATGTTTTACAACTTCTGAAAGATTTCAAGGATAACTGGGGAAAACTACAGTTAGAATATTTTTGATTTTTTGACAAGGATAGAAAACATGCAGTGGCCATAGCACACTAACACATTTATAATCGTTTTCTGCAGGTTGACAGTAGACTACAACAATTACACTCAGAATAATATTTAATAGTAGAAATAACTTATGAGTCATGACTACGTTCTTTCCAGCAGAGTAAGCGTTTTGGGACATCTGCATGCATCATGAAAAAGCTTGAACCAAACATATCATTTTCAAATTCTAAAATGGCAGCTTTGCATCTTCGTAAAGAACTCACTTTAGTCTTAGCATCCAGAATTTAGGTGCTTTAGATTATTCAAAAGAATGTTATATCTTTGAGAAAGCAAATATGATTACCTTCATATTGTATTTAGGATTTTACTTCAGGAGGATATGGCAGGGTTACACAAACATAAACATAAAAAATGCTTTTACTTGGCAAAGGTATTTAGGTATTGCCCATCATTGATTCAAAAGGCACTTAACATATTTATTAGATGCAATTGCAATACGTAAAAGATGTAATTGACCCACATCTGTTTGTGTTTTTGTGTGTGTTTGTGTAGTTCTCTTCATCAATTGAGGGTTTGGGGGGCTGGATCCCTCAGGGGAAACTTAGCCCTGATTACAATGGACCAATGCCAGCTCTGCGTCGGGGTCATATGAGCTCTGAGAGAAGCGTGGGGGCTTACCTGTTCTTTGGTCCAATATGAGGGACACACACTCAGCACCGAGTTACTGCCACCCAACTAAATCCAACTTAATTGACTGCAAATCTGAACACACCACTGTTCCCACTAATCCTTGAGTTTATTCCTTGATTCATCTCACTCTGTTATGATCTCAAGCATTGTCCTGCCTAACCCTAACGTCTCTCTTGTTCCTCATCCTTTCCTTTCTATGAATCTCTTTACTGATTATCTTCCTTCTTTTCCTCCCCATTTCCTTCTTCTCATGTCAAGCACACTGGTAGAAAAAGTTGAATCAGTAGGAAATATGTTGAACTTAGAAAATGTAAAGTGGAGTTTGTAAGTTTGTTTACAGAGCTACTGTGCTTGTAATAGTGAATTTGGGTTTCCAATGTACTATGACAAGAAAGAGTAAATTATGTCTGGTCATTTTATTTTAAATGGAACTTCCTTTAAATGTAAACTGATGCTGTGTACAATCATATGTGTATATACAGGCTTCCCAATGATTTAGTTTCAATTAAGGGTCCCAGTCCGTAGGGCGTACACCATTATTCCCATTGTACCTCTTTATAAGGGCCCTATTATGCAAATGTTTAGGCTCATACCTTTATTTAGGAGTTCTACTAGAATAGGTTTACGCGTTTTAATGTTCAATAAACAATACATTTTTTCCAAACTGCCTTGGTCTGCAGCACCTCTATTCACCCTCCGTTCGTTTTAGCTCCTGTCTCTTTAAGGCCCCCCTCCCGACAAGCCCATTCTGCTCTCATTGGTCAGCTGGCCAAACAAAGGGAATTTGCCTTCGCACTGATGAAAACAGCGTTTTCTCGACGCGGCGAAACCGCTATCCAAAATTCCCGGCCTCCGCTCTGACTGGCTCTATTTGAGGGTGTACCAAACTAGCCGCTTGGTGGGCATTATGCAAATGTATGACTTAGTGACGTAGATAACGCCGGACTACAAACGAGGCGTTTCAGGCAGTTCTGGAGCAGTGTTTTTCTGTGAGAGAGAGTAGCTCCCTTTGGCGTGGACTATGGGCTTTGTAACATTTGAGACCTTTTACTTGCACAAAAAGCTATATAACATACTAAAGGAAAGGGGAAAACCCAAAAAGCATAATAGGGCCTCTTTGATGAAACTTTCTGTACATACTTTAATCTTCCCTATTATTGTTTTCTTCCCCTCGTTCAATTTCATGTGAGCTGCTTTATGCTAGAGACTTGAAACTGCATGCTGGTTGTTACCGGTAACCGCCATTCTCAAAATAATAATAATAATAATAATAATGATAATGATGATGTTGAATAATTGATTGTATTTGATAGTTTTACACTGTAGGGGGGACTCACCTGGGTTATGACACAGCAGCCATTTTGCACCAGACTTGCTCACTACACATCAGTTTATGACCTACTGAGTGTCACAATGGGCAAGAGAGGGGATTAACTATCTAATTGGGAGCTGAATTAGGTGGCCTGGATAGATATAGTGCCAGGTTGAGGCAGTTTAGCCAGGACATGAAATTACCCCAATTGACCTCATGGAGATCAAAATTATTGTAAGTGATCCAGTTTGCTAACTTTCTCCAACACCATATGACCTGGAGTCCCCAAAATCCATACTTAGGTCCATCTCCCCATGATTTGCCTAAAACCCTGTTGGAACACCAAGGTGCACCTAGATGGATGTTCTGTAAAACACTTAAACCTCCAATTTCTTTTTTGACCAAACTGCACCAAACTTAGTAAGTAACATCAATAGACCGTGGTATGCAAACGTTGACTAAGCCAGACCTACAGACAGGCCAAAACATGTGACCGCTAAGCCAATGAAATGAGCAGTTCACCCCTCACTGGGTCTGAGTCGTTCGTTAAATATTCATGTGACAGCCGCAAGAGTAGTTCACCTCTCGAATGGGTCTTCGGGTCTGAGTGAATAGTTTGTTCAAAAGAGTAGTTCACCCCTCTAATGGGTCTTCTGGTCTAAGTCTTTCGTTCACTGGTCACGTGATAGTCGCATAGGCTAGGCACGAGAGATCAGGAAACTAGCAATTCACCCTAGCAGTTCACTTGTAACGTAATTGCTTCACGCTTAAGTTATGACAACGTTCATAATCGTTTTTGTATTTTTTGATTATTACAACACCCCCCCCCCCCCCATCCCATCCTGTCCCGTCCAGTCCAATGAACGAAATGAATGAAAAGACAAAAAAAAGAGTAGTTCATTTTACTGAACAAGAGTTAAAGA
>JAPMUY010010834.1:67500-128313 GCA_026901105.3 Galaxias olidus | reverse complement strand
TGAGGTCCAGGAGCCTCCCCAGACAAGCTCGGTGCCCAGCCAAAGAACCAACACCATGGCTAAGATCAACAGCCCAATGTTCAGGGCCAAGGCCAAAGAGTCTGTTAGTGCAGCTGTACTGAAGTCCTTTGTGGACATTTCCTACATGGTGGGTCCCTCACTAAGTTTGCCACAGCTGACTGTGACTGCACTCGACGCTGTCTGTCTGCCTCAGCAGGCTGAAGAGGTCGTTGAGCTTTTCGTCTCCTCCATCACAGACGAATGCCAGGCCGTTGACCAACTGCTCAGTAAGGCCGGGTCCATGTCAACAGCCCAGCATTTTGTCGAGCAGCTGCAGGAGAAGCTGAGGCGATTTTACGCCCGTGTCATGCCTGCCATCATGCACCGAGTCAGAGCTCAGAGTGAGAGCTGCCCTGAGACTGTAAGACTGTCTGTTAGCGAACACTTTCTGGACACCACCACTAACAATGTTGTCCGAAACATCGTTTCAGCTTTCCAGGAAACGGACATTTCGGAGGGGGATGAAGCTCTGGCTCCGGTGATGACCGGTGACATGCACATCATCTCGGCTGTGGGCCCTTCCACACTCCTGGTCTCACCTGAGGCCATGACAGAGAACCTGACCTCAGTGAAATTAAAGATCACAGCCACACAAAGACTGCAAGGAGTCCTGCAGAAATGCCTCTGCCCCTCTGGAGGCGTGGAGGCTGGTGTAGTGGAGTCAGAGCCAGCCCCTGGCTGCCTGGAGAAGGCTGCCAGGGAGCTCTTTGACACGGTGGTTGGTGGTGTGAGGAGCATGCTGCGGGGCAGCTGGTGCGCTGGGAAGTCCTGCCAGTCCAACACACAGACAGGTCGGTCTGTCATGGAGGCGTCCGAGGTGGAAATGGGGTGCACAGCTCAGGACATCTACCACAAGCTGCAGGGGAAAATGAAGGCCTGCGTTGCCGTTAGTAAGCCATCCGAGGTTGGCCCAACAGGCAACACTCTGACTCGTGCCAAAGAGAGCCTGAGTCAGATTCTTGTGGCGGTGAGGGACCAGGAACAGGAAGGTAACCCTCATGTAAAAGCACTGGCGGGAGCCATGTTGAAAAACATCTACAAGCTGCCGGAGGACAATGACGTTGACAACATAGAGGATGTAGACTCTCTTTCCCTCTTTGATGCCTCGTCTGAGATTCTTAGGGGAGACTCAGACTCCAGGGGCCAGGTTATGGCTGACCTTAGCTCCCAGCGCTTCGCCTTGGACAGCTACCCAGCTACGGCAGCCCTTGCCAGGCTGGAAGAGCTTGTCGCTCGGGGGGGCCTCCAGAACACCACTGAGGAGCTGGTCGGTAAGCTCCAAACCCTGCTGAAGAGCGAGGAAGGTTTCCTCATATCGCTTCCAGCAGGTAAGAGCACCTCCGACTCCGTTCTCTCCAGACTAGATGTGAGACGATCAGGCCAGCCTCTGAAGGAGGCCACCTTGGAGCTGATCTTCTCCTTTGCTGAGGAGGCGGTCAAACAGCTGCTGCTGCCGTTGCTCATCCCTCCACCATCCTGGGGCCTGGTTGAAGACTACTCCTTCTCATCCAGACAGTCTGACTCCAGCTCCAGCAGCTCCTCGTGGTCCTCATGGTCTTCTGACCACCACAATAACACCTATGACGATACGGTCAGCCTCTACACCACAGTCCTGGTTTCCCAGGTTATGTCGGCTGTTAGAAACCCGTCCTCCCACAGCGGGCTCTACACTCCCAGCCGGGGCACTGTCAGTAGTGAGGACGTGTCGGTGGACAGCTCTGTCAATGGAAAAGACAAAGCTACCTCCATCAAGTCGAAAGACTTGCCGGTTCCTCTGACCACTTGTCCAGTGTGTCACCGAGCCCCTGCAATGGCCCAGAAGAAAGGTTTGGTAAGGCTGAGAGAGCGCTATAACAACTGGAAGGTGTGTATTTATTTTTACTACTATGGTAAGGCTAGTAATATAAATGTCCAAATTCACTGTGAACAATGTCAAGCAGTTGTACTATTTTTTTGTGTCTCTTCGCTAATACCATTTCTTTTAAATTTCTAAATCGTTTCATGAAGTACCAGCGCGCAACTAAGATGGACAGGAAGCTGGAACTGACTACAGACGCAGCTCCTATCCCTAAGGAAGAAGAAGTGTCCATGGGTAAGACTTCATTAAACATACACAGAAAACACTCTTTAACTTAAGGAGTTACAGTGGCGTGCACAATGCAGCACACATCAAACTATAATGTACAACACTGCACAGACAATAATTTACTAGATCCAAATGGTTATTAGATAATTGAATACCAATCACATGAAGGATGTAATATTGCTAATCATCCCCCTCCTCCTCCAATCCACCAGCTCCAAAGGCTCCTGCTGAGATGGTCGCACCAGGCGCCCCTTGTTGTTGTGTTCGTTCCTCCAAAAAGGAGATGCGGGACAAGCCCCACAAGAGTCTCCTCCAGGCCTTCCGTGACACCAAGTTCTGCTGCGCCTTAGTGGGCTGCATGACTAAGAAGGCAAACTAGTGGCCTTCCTTCTGGTTGATGTATTTGTTCAATAAAATCCCACTGCATCTAAAATTCACTGTGTTTTTTGCTGTAGTCTTGAGGTGTTAGGTTTTTGCGCTAGGTATGTATATATATTTCCTTTGTGTAGTCTTCAACTCCAGCACACAGAAACGTTTCACTTGCTAACCTCAGCCTTTTTGGGTAGTGGAGTGGTTTGTTTTTACTGGAATATGTCCCAGTCCCTGCTTCAACAGACTAAGACACTGGATGACCTCTAGATGGCGCCACAAATCAGAATTATGTAATTTTACATGTCAGTCGCTGCTCCCACACTGGCTCACTTGTAGGTGTTGCCACAGAACTTACTATGTTGAGTACACTTTTTTTTGTCTTTTTGGTTTGATTTTGATTAATGTAGTGTCTGTGCTGTGTGTTTGTCTGTGTGTATGTTGACAGATTGTGATAGTAGCCCATTCTTTCACACTGTCACGAAAGTGACCGGAACAGAGCGACAGAAAACAGCACTCGACAACAAGAATGTAGAAGATCCAAAAGAAGTTTTAGCCCATTCTGACAAGGCAGTGAAACTATTTATAGACAGAGAAACACTGAAAACAATGAACGTAATTAGGAGAGTCCAGGCGCCCTCTGGTGGCGAAAGTCCAGTCACCGCCAGGCACACACACTTTGTATTGTATTGTTTGTTGTGGCATTGCAGGGAAGGGAAAAGCACAGCACTAAGTGAGAAATGCATCAATTGGGAACAGTCTGTCCACTAGATGGCTTTTGTTTACAGGTCATTGTAATAACTTAAGTTCAATCCTGATCAGGTACTGTTGAGACCACTTCCTTGACATGTTCGTAGTCAATATTACTACCCCAAGTAAAATGTTTTTATTACTATAGGCCTACCTTTTCAAACTTAATACAATCAGTTTAATTTATAACATAAATTGCCATGAACCACTTAAATTGTGTATGCTAGGTCAACCTGTGGCATACACAGTTAAATAAAACGAATTTTTACATTCAAACTTAAAGCTCTCTAACCTACCCCTCACCAAACAGAAGTGCAACCACAGTTAAATAAACGACACTGTGTGTAATACCAATGTCATAATCACATTTAAATGTGTTTTGTAAATGTTAATATATCAGCGTTTTAGCAGATGACAAAAAAAAAACCGATAACAAATGACAAGAGGACGAACGTCACATTTCTGTTCATCTATTTCAACGCAGGTGCTTAAGCCTCTTGGTCTGCCCGCATGCGCATGAGAATGGGAGACAAATATTGGACACATTTCCGGCCACGTGGTCGTATGGTGGGTGTGTTTACACTGCTGATGTAAACAGAACGTCTCATCCTCAAATAAGCCACGGTAGAGATACTCAGTGGCAAGATTAGCCATTCAATCGATAACAATACCATTTCATCGTTCATAATATGCTTTGATAGCAAACATAGCGAAGCCATGGACTTCTACATCAATTTGAAAGTGAACTTCAGGGGAAATGCAAAAAATTTCCTCTTGTCGGGTTCCGAGACGAAAAGCTGGGAATCGATGGAGGCCATGGTAAGCGATGTATAAACGCGATGGGCGTTTGTCGGTTACACCTTTCACTTTGGGACACTTGGCAATCGAGTAGTGTTTGACATCCGACATGCCATTTCTCTGACTATTGATTACTATTGATTACATATCTTTATAGGACGCGTTCGCTGTCTCCTCCGGCATCGAGCATTTCGAGTCATTACCGCTGATCGGCCCTACATTGAATAACCTGAGAAGCATACTGTCAAAAGAAAGCCTCTATTCCCATTAAATCCAGCGTTTTTGTCCTGTCAGTCGTGATAATTACATTATAAAATGGTCGGATTATTAGCGACCTTCTTCAAATAAACGTTGGCCATGTACACTGACTTCACAGACGGATTTGGTCTCCATTTAAGGATACTCTGTTATTTATTTTCATAGTATAGCTATATTAGCTATTTTTATGTTATGTATAACGTAACGCTAGGGGATTCCCTCCATACAGGACTTTCGTCAATTTTCTAGCACAGCAGCCGTTACAAAGACCTTTGATCCACACAATTTGACATGTGGATGACACGCATTCAGTGAAAAAGGTCAAATGCAATAAAAAAAGGAAACAAACCCATTGATAGATAAGTGTCTGTCATGCTGACAGTGTCAGCACTGTAATGTTTCTGAAGATTTCACACACTGATTTTTTAAAGTTAAATGGGAGAATGTGAGTCATTCTGGAATCCTGACATCTAGTTTGCTCCTCAGCCCAGTTTTAACAGTCACGCATTCTTGTTGATGACACGTGATTTCGAACTGTCATAAAGGTTACCACAACATTCTACAAACAGACCTGCGTCACTAAACGTTCATAGACGTTTTTTTACGTTTATTTTAGCTTCCTGCAGTTGCCTTGCCTCACAGTGCTTTGGCAAGCACAAAGTTGACAAAAAAACAAAAAAAAACCTACCCAATGCTGATTGTAGATTGTATATGAGTGAGCTGATTGGTCGCTGAAACCGGATGTGAGCAGCTGGCCAGTTGTATCTTGTGATTTAATATCCGTCATTAAAGTGGACATGTTGAGGAAGATTGTGTTAGATTTAAGTAGCATAGCTGCTTACTTTAGATAGCCTATTTCCTTAAGTTGATTACGGGCTAGATCTACTTTCTTAAATGAATGTGAGTTTTGGATTAGTTTGTAAAGGACGTGCTTGCATTATATTCATTTAGCAAATAGTCTACTTTTACTTTTGAATAATGGATAATAAATGTAATTGATTAAACGTATTTGACACCCTTTCTTAGCCCTGGAAAAAAAATAATCTTAATCAAAAGATAGACAAGCTATACACCTGTGATCTTTTCTATGTGAGCCATAAGACTGCCATTTTAAAAATCCTGACCCTTATTTGGCCGATGGGGAATGTAACATGGCCTCTGTTGGAGGTGCTGAAGCCTGATGTCCAGGGCACAGTGGGGTTACACTATAGGCTTGGGGTGGGTGGCTACTTTACTGTTATTACAATGATCTAAAGGCCTGTGTGTCTTAATAAGGAATGAGGAGCACTTGTGTTGACTCTTGTGCCCCTGTGCATCAACCTATAGGGTTCAAACATTTAATTAGTAAAAAATAAACAATGTCAGCGCCGTCTCGTAATATCAACGCTTAAATGCCCAACACAAAGATATGTGTCACTCTTTCGGACGTCACGCTAATTTATGACCAGTCGCAGGGCATTCTCATCCTTTCTGCTTCCTGTATTTATAGTCTGGTTTCCTGATGGTTTTTGCCCTCCGGCTACCACGGAACCAAAAGACTAATTTCCTTGAGTGCTTCTTTCCTGGATGCTGAGTTGCAGATGTCTTGCGCGTTGAGTTATAGACCAGGGTTTTATTTACCAATATTGATGATGAGAGGCAAGATCTGCCCAGCTACAACCTGTAGCCTAGCTACCATAGGTTGACCCTTCAGTCCTCCTGAGCTACTTGACTGTAATTAAACCAATAATCAAGCTTTATTCACTCTGACTATGTTCTGCTATTTGGACCACTCTGAGAGGTTAATTTATCATGTCTCAATGTCATGTTTAGTCAATGTAACTAACAATTTTTTTTAACTATACTGGGGTTACCATCGGTGTCCCAGGCTAATGGCTGTGTGTTCTTCAGCAGTAGGAGCCTTATATCCGAGCCCTAATGGTCTAGTATCATCTGTGGGCATTTCAGAGTGTCGATGGAACTTTCTGCAAGGCCACGTCTTTTACTGGAATCATTGGGCTGTGACACAAGCACTGAAAAAGCTGCGTAGCTCGTGCCTATTCTGGAGTTTTTTGTTGCTAAGCGACACTGGAATTTCTACTGTGAGCTCAAGGTGTTAGCTTGTTCTTTCAGGTGAACACAGAAGACGTGCTTATTAAACTGCTCTCCGAGCGTTGATTGGACGCTGTTTAAACATTCCTAAACTGATGATTGGCTGCTGTGCACTGACAGGCCTTTTATTATGTTGAGAAACTGCTGACTCAGCTGGGCGCTCTCACTGGCCCTGCTGTTAAGCTATTTACCGCTCAACTTCCCAAATGTGGCTTTTATACAGACACACACACACACACAAACACACACAACCAGACACATACACACAACCAGACATCCAGAGAGACACACACACACACACACACACACACACAACCAGACACACACATCCAGATACACACGTTGTCTGACTAACCGCTGATTGTGTGTGTGTGTGTGTGTGTGTGTGTGTGTTGTGTGTGTGTGTGTCCTGTCCTGTCCAGGTGAAGAGGTCGTTTGGTCTGTGTAACCTCCAGGTGACCTACTTTGATGAGGAGAATGAGGAGGTGGGTGGCAAGCAGCAAACGTGTGCTGTCTTAGTGAGGTGTGTGAGTGAGTGAGTGAGTGTGTGTGCGCGCGCGCTACCAGAATGATGTGTGTATGTGTGAGTATGTGACTGGTCCGTGTGTGTGTGTGTGTGTGTGTTGTGTGTGTGTGTGGTAGTACTGTCTGAGTACTTGTGTGTCTGTGTGAGTATGTGACTGGTCCGTGTGTGTGTGTGTGTGGTAGTACTGTCTGAGTACTTGTGTGTCTGTGTGAGTATGTGACTGGTCCGTGTGTGTGTGTGTGTGTGTGTGTGTGTGTGTGTGTGTGTGTGTGTGTGTGTGTGTGTGTGTGTGTGTGTGTGTGTGTGTGTGTGTGTGTGTGTGTGTGTGTGTGTGTGTGTGTGTGTGTGGTAGTACTGTCTGAGTACTTGTGTGTCTGTGTGCCTCAGGCTGCTGGAGAATCCTTTAAACCTTACGCAGCAAACGGCTCTTAGCTTGCTTGAGCTGTTTTGACAAACGTTAGCTCTCCATTACATTCACCAGCTTTAGGGTCATATTGTTTTTATTGAAATATTATTGTAGGATGAAACATGCCTTTTCAGATGAGAGGTCACCAATGGCAACGGTGGTGTCTCTAATTCCTGTGAGCCTAAGCTCTTTGAAACAATAAGTGAAGTCATTGATGTTGTTGCTTCTGACAACACAGGCTAGTTTACTTACGCCACACTCATGAAGCCCAATTATGTGTTTGATACCAGGAATATTGATAATTTTTAAACAAATTTAGATTACAAGTCAAATACTGAATGGGCTAATGATTCAATATTTGAACTTGAACTCAAGTCATTCAACTTCCTAAGGTTATATTATTTAAAGATGAAATTGTTTACCCAATGTATTTTGGTTTGGGTTGCAGGTTTCTATCAACAGTCAAAGTAAGTATATTTGAACCACCAATATTATTTGTAATTTAAAATGTAAATGTTCTTCGCCAGTAACTTATGTTTTTTTGTTGCTGCGACATTTGTGTTTTTCAGTGGAGTATGAAGAGGCATTAAAGGTATGTTCTCAAATCTCAAACTAGTATCTGACTTTGCTGTGTCTTTTTTTGATAAAACACGCTGTCTGATATTGGACACATGAATTATGGACGCATTTTAATGATACGTATCCTACAACATCTTAAAAAACAACATGCTTCATGGGCCCTCCGTATCGTGTTTTTGAGTTTGTTGAAGTTTGTTCGTCATGGTTGTGGTTTGCTGTAGAGAATTAGGTTCAATAAAAATAGTATAAGATTACATATTATTTATTATATTTATGTTTTGAAGCTTTCCCCCTGTAAGGTTGACCAGAGAGATCTTCCTGTGTCGGTTCATTAATGTTAGTAAAAGATAATTGGGTTAAAAATAATATAATTTTACATGTATTATAATTTTATTCAGATCAAATGGAAACCCTCTGTCTGTTTATTGTCGGTAGCAAAAGAGAATGGGGTCATTTAAAACAAAAAATAAGATTGTGTATTATTATTTTGTTTACAAAGTTGACCAGAGAGACTTTCCCTGTCTGTTCATCGTGGTTAGCAAAAGAGAATTATGTTCATTTTAAAACAAAAAATAAGATTGTGTTATTTTGTTTACAATGTTGACCAGAGAGACTGTCTGTTCGTCATGGCTGTGTGTTTCCCCCCCGCTCCTCAGAGTGCCTCTCGTCAGGGTAACCGCCTCCACATGAACGTGTATGAAACCCGGGGCCAGCAGCCCACCCGCGTCCCGGCCAAGCCCAGCGGAGGAGAGCCTAAGCGGGGCTTCAGACCACCGCAGCACTGCCCCGCCCTGGCCCAGGTGGTGAGCAGGAAGGTGCAGGCTGCCGTCCCCGAGCAGAGTATGGTGAGAGACGGAGAGGAGTATCACAGCACTATCTATTATATCTATATCTACGTGTTTAAATGTCCCAGTCAAAATGCCATGTACAGAGTATGGTGAGAGACGGAGACCCAGGGAGGGACTATGACTGCACTATCTATTATATCTATATCTACATGTTTAAATGTCTCAGTCAAAATTCCATGTACAGAGTATGGTGAGAGACGGAGACGGAGATGGAGAGGAGTATCACAGTACTATCTATTATATCTATATCTATGTGTCTAAATGCCCCAGTCAAAATGCCATGTATAGAGTATGGTGAGAGACAGAGGCCCAGGGAGGGACTATGACTGCACTATCTAATATATTATCAATAGTCACAATACCATATCTGTGATTCTTAGTCAAAAAGCTAAATCTTTATGTTTCCAAGTCAAAATGCTATATCACACATATATATATATATATATATATATATATATATATATATATATATATATACACACACACTGTATATGTCAAAGTCAAAATATTGTAATGAAGAACATACAGTGCATCCTCCGGAGGGTAAAGGCTGGCAGCTCACAAAGGGAGTGAAAGTTCAGCCATTCATCGGACC
Source organism: Galaxias olidus (assembly GCA_026901105.3). NCBI lineage: Eukaryota > Metazoa > Chordata > Actinopteri > Galaxiiformes > Galaxiidae > Galaxias > Galaxias olidus. The sequence goes on along the minus strand of JAPMUY010010834.1, from coordinate 118,947 downwards.
CCTTCTTTGCGTACTTTTTCCACATTTTATTTCCGTGTTACAGCCTAATTCCCCCAAATGGATTAAATAAAAAAATGTTCTGCTGGAACTGCCACCTCTACACACAATACAATATAATGATAATATATATGATATTATATATATATATATATATACTGTATATGTCAAAGTAAAAATATTGTAATGAAGAACATACAGTGCATCCGGAAAGTATTAATAACCCATCACTTTTTCCACATTTTATTATGTTACAGCCTAATTCCAAAATGGATTAAATCAACAAAAAAAAATCTCAACATTCTACACACAATACTGCATAATGACAAAGTGTAAAATGTTTTAGAATATTTTGCAAATGTATTAAAAATAAAAAATAAATCACAAGCAATTACAGCCTCAAGTCTTCTTGAGTATGATGCTACAAGCTTGGCACACCTATTTTGGGGCAGTTTCTCCCATTCTTCTTTGCAGATCATCTCAAGCTCCATCAGGTTGGATGGGGAGCGTCGGTGCACAGCCATTTTCAGATCTCTCCAAAGATGTTCAATCGGGTTCAAGTCTGGGCTCTGGCTGGGCCACTCAAGGACATTCACAGACTTGTCCCGAAGCCACTCCTTTGTTATCTTGGCTGTGTGCTTAGGGTCGTTGTCCTGTTGGAAGGTGAACCTTCGCTCCAGTCTGAGGTCCAGAATGCTCTGGAGCAGGTTTTCATCAAGGATCTCTCTGTACATCGCTGCATTCATCTTTCCCTTGATCCTGACTAGTCACCCCAGTTCCTGCCGCTGAAAAACACCCCCACAGCATGAAGCTGCCACCACCATGCTTCACTGTAGTGATGGTATTTGCCAGGTGATGAGCAGTGCCTGGTTTCCTCCAGACATGACGCTTGGCATTCAGGCCAAAGAGTTCAATCTTGGTTTCATCAGACCAGAGAATTTTGTTTCTCATGGTCTGAGAGTCCTTTAGGTGCCTTTTGGCAAACTCCATGCGGGCTGTCATGTGCCTTTTACTGAGGAGTGGCTTCCGTCTGGCCACTCTACCATAAAGGCCTGATTGGTGGAGTGCTGCAGAGATGGTTGTCCTTCTGGAAGGTTCTCCCATCTCCACAGAGGAACACTGGAGCTCTGTCAGAGTGACCATCGGGTTCTTGGTCACCTCCCTGACCAAGGCCCTTCTCCCCGATTGCTCAGTTTGCCTGGGCGGCCAGCTCTAGGAAGAGTCCGGGTGGTTCCAAACTTCTTCCATTTGCGAGTGATGGAGACCACTGTGCTCGTTGGGACCTTCAATGCTGCAGACATTTTTTTGTACCGTTCCCCAGATCTGTGCCTCGATACAATCCTGTCTCGGAGGTCTACAGACAATTCCTTGGACTTCATAACTTGGTTTGTGCTCTGACATGCACTGTCAACTGTGGGACCTTAAGGGACAGGTGTGTGCCTTTCCAAATCATGTCCAATCAATTGAATTTACCACAGGTGGACTCCAATCAAGTTGTAGAAACATCTCAAGGATGATCAGTGGAAACGGGATGCACCAGAGCTCAATTTTGAGTGTCACAGCAAAGGGTGTGAATACTTATGTACATGTGATATTTTTATTTTTTTATTTTTAATACATTTGCAAAAAATTCAAAAAAAGTTTTTTCACTTTGTCATTATGCGGTATTGTGTGTAGAATGTTGAGAAAATGTTTTTATTTAATCCATTTTGGAATTAGGCTGTAACATACTAAAACGTGTAAAAAGTGAAGGGGTATGAATACTTTTCGGATGCACTGTATACATTTAAGAGAATAATATTTCATAATATTTTAAAGTAAAAACTAAATATATTTGGGTCACCCATCTGTGTCTTTGTCTTCTTTGGTGATTTTTTAAAGGTGATGATGAAGGAGTTGAAGGGCACAAAAGAAGAAGACAAGACCCCTCCTGCCTGGTTCACCTCTTACATGGAGAAGGTGGCTGACCACTCTTGACCTTTAACCCTAACTGTTAAACCCCTCATTAGTATTTATTTGTGTTTTCAGGGTAGACTGTGTGAGACTACGTCTCTTCTGCAGCAGTGTCCTGTTCACAATACCTTTATATAAAAATATAAAATGTATTCATAAAAATATTAAACAGCACTTCATACTACTCATCACTTCATCCACATTGCTTTCCCTCTCTCCTCTCATCTTTCCCCTCTCCTCTCTCTCATCTCTCCCCTCTCCTCTCTCTCCCCTCTCCTCTCTCTCCTCTCTCTCTCTCCTCTCATCTTTCCCCTCTCCTCTCTCTCCTCTCACCTCTCCTCTCTCTCCTCTCATCTCTCCCCTCTCCTCTCTCATCTCTCCCCTCTCATCTCTCACCTCTCCTCTCTCGCTCTCCTCTCTCCCTCTCTCTCCTCTCTCATCTCTCCACTCTCCCCCCTCTCCTCTCTCTCTCTCCTCTCCCCCCCCCCTCTCTCCCCCTCTCTATCGTTCCTCTCCTCCTCCCTCCAGTTTAAGGACCAGGTGGTGCGTGAGGCGGTGGAGAAGATCTGTCGTGAGTTCTCCGGCCAGTGCTGCATCCACAAGCCCCTGGGAGGAGGGGGAGGAGTGGGAGGAGGAGGAGGAGGAGGAGGGGCCGGAGGAGACAACAGCCAAGTGCCCGAGGTCACCTCCTCCGCCCTCCCCGGAGCTCCATCCTCCTCCTCCTCTTCCTCCACCACCTCCTCCTCCACCCCAGCCTGCAGCTCCTGCAGGGGCCAGACCGCCGGGGGAGGCTATCAGTGCAGGTGAGACAGGGAGGGGCGAGACGTGGAGGGTGGGAGAGGGGAGACGGGGAGGGTGGTGACCTCACTATTGTTGTAAACCGTACAACTGTCTGTGTTTGCCAACCTCATTCACAAGTCGCTCATCATACGGCTCTATTGTTGTTTTAATTGCCATCTGTGTGTGTGTCAGCCAATCAAAATATCACCGGATATCTTCTCGCTTCCTACTGTCTTCCCTGCTCAACCAATCAGTGAGTGTTTGTGGCATGGAGAAGACTCTTTGCGCGACACCTTGATAATAGTCTTTTAACTCACTTTGTATTATATTAATTGTAGTAAAAAATTAACACATACATTTTGAAAAGCATTCTTACTTTAAAGCATTTTTTTTGACACCTGCCTAAAACCTTTGCACAGTACTGCATGGATGGACAACTAAAACGGAGAGGAATTTGGGGGGGGGGGGGGGGGTGTGTGGCCTGATTAGTCTCCATTCAGGGGTGTTTTCCTTTCCCAGCTATAGAAACCTATGGTCCTATCCCATTTCCAAACCCACCTTTAGTATTATTATTATTGTTATTATTATTTAAGTTCTAAACCTCTGGAATATGAAATCTAAATTCTAGTAAGCCTATTGTATATGGAACCTCGTTTTTATTAAATCTATGGTATATGGAACCTCGTTTTTATTAAATCTATGGTATATGGAACCTCGTTTTTATTAAATCTATGGTATATGGAACCTCGTTTTTATTAAATCTATGGTATATGGAACCTCGTTTTTATTAAACCTCTAGAAAATGAAACCTATGTTCTGTTAAACCTCTGGTATATAAAGCCTATGTTCTGTTAAACCTCTGGTATATGAAACCTATGTTCTGTTAAACCTCTGGTATATGAAACCTATGTTCTGTTAAACCTCTGGCATATGAAACCTATGTTCTGTTAAACCTCTGGCATATGAAACCTATGTTCTGTTGAACCTCTGGTATATAAAGCCTATGTTCTGTTAAACCTCTGGCATATGAAACCTATGTTGTACGGTTGGACCTGTGGTTTCTGTTTTGAGCAGCTGTCTGAATCGTTCTCTTATCTCCCTCTCTGTCAGTACGAGTTTCCCTTCTGACTGCCAGGGACTTTCTCTTTCCCTCCTGACTCGTCTATATAAACAGCCTCACAAAGACGATGCTGTCCACTACAAACCCCGGACCTCTACTTTTCTCTTTCGTACAGTTCTTATTAGTCAATCTTCTACAACCAATCTCTTATTTTTATTCTATTTTGTAAAACATATAATCATTTCTGGGATTATTTTGAGCCTTTTTCAGCCAACAGCGTAATTAGGGAAATATCAGAAGTTTCTACGGCACGTTTTTTTTTAACACCCTCTCTCTCCCTCCCTCTCTCTCCCTCTCCCTCTCTCTCTCTCTCTCTCTCTCTCTCTCTCTCTCTCTCTCTCTATGTCTCTCTCTCTCTCTATGTCTCTCTCTCCTCAGTGTGTGTACTTCCTGTACACTGTGTGAGCCTTGTAGCTTCTCTCACGACCCCAGTCATAACCTGGTGAGGGCTCGTACTCCCCTGTCCATCCCGGAACACGGATCCCCTGCCCCGGACCACAGCAGGTAACCACGACAACGCCGCCAAACCACAGCACTCACTATACCACAGCAGGTAACCATAACAACGCTACCAAACCCCGACACTTACTGTACCACAGCAGGTAACCATAACAACGCTGCCAAACCACAGCACTCATTACACCACAGCAGGTAACCATAACAAAGCTACGAAACCACAGCACTCACTCTACCACAGCAGGGAACCATAACAACGCTGCCAAACCACAGCACTCACTCTACCACAGCAGGTAACCATAACAACGCTGCCAAACCACAGCACTCACTATACCACAGCAGGTAACCGTAACAACGCTACCAAACCCCGACACTTACTGTACCACAGCAGGTAACCATAACAACGCTGCCAAACCACAGCACTCACTCTACCACAGCAGGTAACCATAACAACGCTGCCAAACCACAGCACTCACTCTACCACAGCAGGTAACCATAACAACGCCTCCAAACCACTTGGTTTATACATTAGCTTCTCATTTTCCAAACCCCAGCACTAACTCTGCCTCACTGTACAGTGGTTATTACTTAGCTTACCATTTTCTACGATACGAGAATGTTTGTAATGTTTGACACAAAAATGACAACCTTGCGGTTTTGTATTATGTGACGTATACATGATTCCAATAACAGTATATATATTTTAAAACGATACGTCCCCAAAATGTTTTGTCCAGTTAGAAATTATAACTGCATTGAAATCCTGTGTTGACAACGTAGAATACTGAGCAATCTTACGGGAATGACACTGAGTTGAACAGTGTTGAGGTAAAACATTGTAAAGCTTATCATAAGGTGACATAGCATTTTGACCTTAGAATGTCTGGATGTTTCCATGTTGTTCTTCTATATCTTAATCTTTATCTAAAAGTGCTTTGTCATTGTGTGTGTAACAGGACTCCTCTGTGTGTGTTATACTGGTGGGAAGGCACTGATTTGAGTGACATGTGGTTCTTTGTTCATTTAATTGTAATGGTGGTCACTTTGGATTAAGTTGTCTGCTAAACGCCGGTGACAAAGCGTACAGAACATTTACACTATTTAAGAGTATATGTGAGTGTCTTTATCTGTACTTACTTGTGTGTGTCCCTCTGTAGATAATTTACTTATATGTGTGTGTATTTGTGTCTCAACTTCTCTCTCCGTCTCTCTCTCCTTCTCTCTCTCCCCCTCTCCTTCTCTCTCTCCCCCTCTCCCTCTCTCTCCCTCCCCAGGTTTTACCGCCGTGGAGATCGTAGTTTCCGGAAAGCGGAGAAGCAGCGCCTGAAGGCGGAGAAACGGCAGCTGAAAGCCGAGGTCAAAGAGATCAGGAAGCAGCTGAGGATGGAGAGGCGGGGCATCCAGTGGGGCCCCGCCCCTGGAGACCGTAGCTCCTCCCCTGTCCTGTTGCAACCCCGCGCCACACAAGGCAACAGCCCAGAGTAAGTGCACTGGCCCTTTAAACAATACTAGGTGGACTGTCTCTTTAAACAAACCTAGCAGCCCAGATTAGATGAACTGTCCCTTTAAACAAACCTAGCAGCCCAGATTAGGTGAACTGTCTCTTTAAACAAACCTAGCAGCCCAGATTAGGTGAACTGTCTCTTAACCTAGCAGCCCAGATTAGATGAACTGTTCCTTTAAACAAACCTAGCAGCCCAGATTAGATGAACTGTCCCTTTAAACAAACATAGCAGCCCAGATTAGGTGAACTGTCTCTTTAAACAAACCTAACAGCCCAGATTAGATGAACTGTTGCTTAATATAAACCCCACAGGCTAGTTTTGGAAATCGCGCACACAACAGCAGTGTACCACTTAAACAAAATTTCAACTGACATAAATGCAGTTGTTTACACACACACACACACACACACACACACACACACACACACACAGTCTTGGTGACGTGTGTTTTCCCCTCACGCCAGACGTCCTAAGCGTCCGTGTCCGCTGGTGGCTCCCTCCATGACGGCTCTGTTCCTGGACGAGAACCTTCCGGATGGAACCCGCCTGCGACCCGCCACCAAGTTCATCAAGTACTGGAAGATGAGGAACACCGGCACTGTCAGCTGGAGCGCCGAAACCAAGGTAACCACAGCCGTTATGGGATGGAAGGCAGAAACAACAACAACAACATCAACAACATATCAATAGGAATAGTTCAGCACCTTAACATTCTTTCGGAATGAAATTCTACAGGGTAACCAAGGTAACCGCGGTTGTTCAGGAATGGAGAGGGGGAGAAGCAAACGTAAAAGAAACAAAACATATTGTCTAAAGCAGTGGTTCCCAACCCAGGCCTCAAGGACCCCCACCCATTCCAGGTATTTCAGCTTCCCAGTTTCTAACACACCTGGTGTAATTGGTTTCATACAGCAAGGCCTTGACTAATTCCCCCAGGTGTGCTGGCACCAGGAAAGATCCAATTCCTGGCATGGCTGGGGGTCCTTGAGGACTGGGTTGGGAACCGCTGGCCTAAACATTCTACAGAACAAACTTCGACAGAGTGACAAATCCCTGTTGCTCCTGCACTGAGTTTATGTCGCCCACGTAGTTCTAAAGCAGCCATTTTGAAACGATTTAATGGCATTAGTGTGTTTGGTGTCCCTTCCTTATGTAGCTGGTTAAGAAGCCTGCATACAGACTATATATCCCACCCTCTCCTCTACTCTTCCCTTTCTCTGTTGGAGCAGTTTGTAGGGAAACCTCAACACCCACCCTGTTAGATAGGAACCATGTTTTCTGACTGTATGTTTAACCCTCTCCCCACCTCTCCTCTCCTCCATCCTCTCCTCTCCTGCCCTCTCCCTCTCCTCTCCTCTCCTCCTCTCCTCTCTTTCTCCTGACCAGTTGAAGTTCATGTGGGGTAACTTGGCGGTGGGGTCAGGTGATCGTTGGAGGGAGGTACCTGTGCCCTCTCTACAACCCGGCCAGGTAAAACCGGATTCCACCTCATTCATTTATATTATTTTATTTAATAATGAACTATTAGATTTGTAATAAGTAATTTTAATAGAAAATGGGAAATGCCTTTTTAGCTAGTTTAGGCCTTTTATGTCATGTTATGTTATGTAACAATGACTATTTCCGCTCCAAGGTTATTTTAGTATTATCAGTTATTTTAAAAAACAAAACAAAACAAAACAAAAAACAAAACAGTCCAGTCAAACATTACAAAACAAAAACAAATGTATCCGTGCTAACGTTACATGGCTGCCTGTGTTGATTGACAGGTGGGCGTGGTGAGCGTGGCGCTGTGCGCTCCGGGTCTGGAGGGTACCTACACGTCCCACTGGCGTCTGGCACACGGTGGCGAGCAGTTTGGCCCTCGTGTCTGGTGCAGCATCGTGGTCGACCCGCTGGCCCCGGCACCCGTCATGGCCGACGGTGTGCTCGTGTCCCCGTGCGTCACGCCACAGGTGAGTTCAGCTCTGCTGCCCTCTAGTGGCGTGTTTGTGAATCTCTGCGTCACGCCACAGGTGAGTTCAGCTCTGCTGCCCTCTAGTGGCGTGTTTGTGTCCCCGTGCGTCACGCCACAGGTGAGTTCAGCTCTGCTGCCCTCTAGTGGCGTGTTTGTGTCCCCGTGCGTCACGCCACAGGTGAGTTCAGCTCTGCTGCCCTCTAGTGGCGTGTTTGTGTCCCAGTGCGTCACGCCACAGGTGAGTTCAGCTCTGCTGCCCTCTAGTGGCGTGTTTGTGTCCCCGTGCGTCACGCCACAGGTGAGTTCAGCTCTGCTGCCCTCTAGTGGCGTGTTTGTGTCCCCGTGCGTCACGCCACAGGTGAGTTCAGCTCTGCTGCCCTCTAGTGGCGTGTTTGTGTCCCCGTGCGTCACGCCACAGGTGAGTTCAGCTCTGCTGCCCTCTAGTGGCGTGTTTGTGAATCTCTGCGTCAGTCCATTCAAATCATACTGAAGCAGGTTTGGTCTGTTGCCCACGGCAACTGTTAGTCAACTAAAGTGAAGATGAATGGAGGAGGTGACGAGAATATTCAATGTCACAGAAGTGCATCGTCTTTGTGAGGTCTAGCTGAGGCTGATGGATTGGGTTATGGGGTTTCAACCCTCGTCAAAGGGAACCCTGTGCTATGTATGGATATGCACTCCTAGTGAATCAATTATCAAATAAAAAACATCCGCCCAAATGTTTTTAACTGAATATCATTAATAGGATTATTTTGAGTTGCCCCTCTCCTGTTTTAAGGGTAAGAATCTAGTGTGATAAATATGGATGTGCACTCAAAGTGTTGTTAATCACTTTAAAATAAAAAACATCCACCCCAAATGTTTTATATTGAATATAATTAATAGGATTGTTTGTGTTCACTCCTGTTCTAAGGGTAAGAATCCAGTGTCAGCGGCGGAGGATGGGAAAGGCAGGACTTCCTGCAGGGAACAGCCTCTGATGTCAGTGGATCAGGAGGAACGGGAGTACTACATCCCCTCTGTAGATCTGCTCACAGCGCAGGTACCACATCAATAACAATACCACAGAAGATCAGTTCTATATGTATATATAACATTATACTACAGAGGTTCAGTAGAGTACTACATCCCCTCTGTAGATCTGCTCACAGCACAGGTACCACATCAATAACAATACAACAGAAGATCAATTCTATATGTATATATAATATTATACTACAGAGGTTCAGTAGAGTACTACATCCCCTCTGTAGATCTGCTCACAGCACAGGTACCACATCAATAACAATACTACAGATATATAATATTATACCACAGAGGATCAGTAGAGGACCACATCCCCTCTGTAGATCTGCTGACCACGCAGGTACCATATCAATAACAATATTACAGATCTATAATATTATACTACAGAAGATGAATACTAAAGATATATATTATACTACAGAAGGTCAATATTATAGATATACTGTATAATATTATACAAAGAAGTTCAATGCTATAGATATATAATATTATACTACAGAAGATCAATACCATCTGAGACCTTCCCAGGTACAGTAAAAATACTATAAACAATCAACTTAATACTACACAGAACGATATTATACAACATGCGATGATATGTTACACATTCACAGTTAAGTAAAATAACTTCCGCTTTACAGAGAAAGGTTTCACAACAGCCTCTTCATATTCAAACTCCTTAGCTTACATGTCAGACATGAAGTTGTTACATTACATTACATTAGAGACATTTAGCAGACACTTTTGTCCAGAGGAATGAACAGATGGTGCATTCAAATATAAATGGCAAAAAAACAACAATATTCAAATTGAACAGGCAAAAAACAACAATATTCAAATAGAATTGGCAAAAAAATAACAATCAAATAAAATAAGCAAAAAAGCATAAAACATAAATAGGCAAAGAAAACCATAATTTAAGTAGTCAAATAATCATTCTTCGCCTTATTACAACTTGAGGGTTAGGATCAGCAAGATGCCTGCTGTGGTTGTAGTGCGTTGTTGTTGTTGTTGTTGTTGTACATTGTTATTTTGTCCTTCTCTTCCCCTCAGGACTTGTTGTCGTTTGAGTTACTGGACATCAACATCGTCCAGGAGCTGGAAAACGTCCCTAACAACACGCCCGCCGGTGAGAGCTGGTTACCGTAGAAACGCGGAGGCAGACAGGAGCATGTTCTTCTGACGTGACTTCATGACGAGATTCCTGTTGTTTTTCTTCTTGGCTGTCAAGCTTTTGTTTCTTATACTGCATAGTGTTCCCAGTATGTAACTCTCCTTTAACTTCATCCCTCGTTCTTTTCTTCTTCCTCCTGTCTTTCACACCCCATCTATCTGGTAATCTCTCCCCCTTTACTTTTACTATCACATGTTATCCTGTATTTACTGCCCACCTATATATACTCTCTTTACCTTTTCTGATGTGTTCATTTATTCTGTCTTCCTAATCTTTCTCTCTCTCTTTCTCTCTCTCTCTCTCTCTCTCTCTCTCTCTCTCTCTCTCTCTCTCTCTCTCTCTCTCTCTCTCTCTCCGTTTAATCTTTCTGTTCAGATATGACTCCCTGTATGTCCCCCTTGCCCCATGAAGGACCTCTGCAGGAGAAAGCCTCAACTTTGGGTCTCATCCAGGAAGAGGCTGAGGCCCAGGGTGTCACTAGCATCATGGGTAATGTAGTCCTCAGGATTAAATTACTACATCATACTTAGTTTACAACATGTGTTTGCTCTGCAACACCAGCTTAAGCGTCTTTTCTTTATTGAATATAATACAGGGCAGATTTGACCAAACAAAATAGGAACGCAAATGTTTGTATAATTGGTGAATAATGCATATTTAATAAACTTCTGATGGCTGTCACTCAATCCAGACGTCCTATCACTCTCCTCAGATGTGGCTCAGGAGGCCGGGCTTGGAACCGAAGTGGGAGGAGTCCCGGCGCAGGAGGAAGGGGAGGATGACATCAGCGGAACTCAGTTTGTCTGTGAGACCGTGATTCGCTCCCTGACCTTGGAGGAAGGGCCAGACCACGCCCCCATGAGAGTAGCACGTGCTGGAACAGGTAAAGGGATTGTGTGTGGAGGCTGTGTTGTTGGAAATGCATACCTAAATCAGCGAACAACAAAGTAAGATATTAAGACTAAGATGACATCTACTCGAAATCCAGTGTACACATTTTCCAGGGATCAGTTGAAATGTTTTAATCCAAAATTTGAGTCACAAGCAAAAATAAATCCTTTTAAGGTGAACAAATGTTGCACATTTTTAAAGTTGTTTTTTGTAAAATTTGTAAATTTGTTTTTTGGGGGGGTACTAAACATTTTCAGTTTCGACAAAAAAAGTACCACAATAACAGACGGACAATATTTACTTCCTGTTTCCTGCTAGTGGTGCGTCCTGCTGCCCAGGGTGGCTCTGCTTCCTTGTGTGCCAGAGACAAGCAGGACTCAAAGCTGGACAAGAAGACAAACTCCAACAGTTTAGCGGGGCCCCTTAAAGTCCCCGTGGCTCGTAAACCCTCTCTACCGGCATACCACCTGTCGGGGGCCCCCACCCCACTCCGGATCCAGGTCCCCAGCCCTCGAGGTGCCGGCCCTGCTCCTCTGAAGGCCCTGGCAGCGACCAAAGCCCCGGAGGCTCCTTACTCTGCCCCACCCGCCACAGAGGACCAGAGGCTGTCAGGTAAACAACCCAGAGTTAACATGGATGACCTGAGTGCCTTTTATAAGGAACTAACCTTGTGCGTACTGTAGCGCTTTAAATTGCCTCTTTGTGTACACTTATTTGGACCAGAGGCTGTCATTGAAGACATCCCATAATATTTTATTTATTTATTTTTTCTTCATATTTTATATAATTTCATACAACACAGATACAATGTACAGGACAAAGTATAAGATGTATCCCACCACCATTTAGCCAACCCACCACCACATACATGACAAATTATAAATAACATCCCAGAATTAACATGGATGACCTGAGTGCCTTTATAAGGAGCTAACCTTGTACTGTAGCGCTTTGAATTGCTTCTTTGTATAAAAATGCTATACAAATATATTTGCCTTACCTTGTAACCTATTATCCTAAAACCTATACATCTTAAAACAATAAGCATCAGATAATGTTTGGTAAACTATGTCTTACCCTGTTACCTAATAGCTTTGATGTAAAATAAACATCCGATTAGTTTTAGTAACTTAACTGTATAATCGAGTTAGTCGATAGCTTTAATGTGAAAAATAAACATCCGATTCGTTTTAGTAACTTAACTGTATGACCGAGTTAGTCGATAGCTTTAATGTGATAAACATCCGTTTTTTAGTAACTTAACTGTATGACCGAGTCGATAGCTTTAATGTGAAAAATAAACATCCGATTCGTTTTAGTAACTTAACTGTATGACCGAGTTACCTAATAGCTTTGATGTAAAATAAACATCCGATTAGTTTTAGTAACTTAACTGTATAATCGAGTTAGTCGATAGCTTTAATGTGAAAAATAAACATCCGATTCGTTTTAGTAACTTAACTGTATGACCGAGTTAGTCGATAGCTTTAATGTGAAAAATAAACATCCGATTCGTTTTAGTAACTTAACTGTATAATCGAGTTAGTCGATAGCTTTAATGTGAAAAATAAACATCCGATTCGTTTTAGTAACTTAACTGTATGACCGAGTTAGTCGATAGCTTTAATGTGAAAATAAACATCCGATTAGTTTCAGTAACTTAACTGTATGATCGAGTTAGTCGATAGCTTTAATGTGAAAAATAATCATCCGATTCGTTTTAGTAACTTAACTGTATGACCGAGTTAGTCGATAGCTTTAATGTGAAAAATAAACATCCGATTCGTTTTAGTAACTTAACTGTATGACCGAGTTAGTCGATAGCTTTAATGTGAAAAATAAACATCCGATTCGTTTTAGTAACTTAACTGTATGACCGAGTTAGTCGATAGCTTTAATGTGAAAAATAAACATCCGATTAGTTTTAGTAACTTAACTGTATAATCCTGTTGCTTCATATCTTGAATGTGAGTAAACACACCAGCTTATTGGCAGCAAAGTGAGGGAGGGATGTTGTTGCATTCTCAGACGAAGGTCTCGAGTCGGACATAGAGAGCATCAGTGTAGAACCCAGCGAAGACGAGGAGAAGGAGGAAGAGGACAAAGAAGACAGGGACGGACAGAGGAAGAGGAGCCGTTCTTCCTCCGCCTCGTCCGAAGACTACATCATCATCCTCCCCGACTGCTTTGACACCAGTCGGCCACTAGGGGAGTCCATGTACAGGTGAGTCAATCCATCTCTCTCTCTCTCTCTCTCTCTCTCTCTCTTTGTGTCTCTATGTCTCTCTCTCACTCTCTACCTCTATCTCTCTCTCTCTCTCTCTCTCTCTCTCTCTCTTCGTGTCTCTATGTCTCTCTCTCACTCTCTACCTCTCTATCTCTCTCTCTCTCTCTCCCTCTCTCTCTCGCTCTCTCTCTCTCTCTCACTTTCCAACTCGGCCGTTGAACAATTTCGTTTCACCTTTTATATATTTTATTTCTTTAGTATGTGCATGTACAACACCTTCTAACATTTGTTTTGAAATGTAAACTTTACGTTCCAATATCTGTGTGTCAATCTGTGTCTTTTTGCCTCCAGCTCGGCGCTGTCCCAACCAGGCGACACTCCCATCGACACCCCTTCTGACTCCGAGGTGGTCTCTTCCATCAGAGAGATCCCAGCGGACCGTACCACTCCAGAGGGGGAGCGGGGGGAGTTGGAGGAGAGCACCGGTGGGACTCTGGTGTCGGGGTCGAGCAGCGCCAACGACATGCTGTGCACCTCTCAGACACTGGACGACGAACCTCTGACCCCTCTGGTGGTGGTGGCACCCCCCAAATCCATCCTCATACACAGGTTAGAGAGACACACACACACACAACCCTAAACCTAACCTCTGACCCCTCTGGTGGTGGTGGCACCCCCAAATCACATCCTCATACACAGGTTAGAGAGACACACACACACACAACCCTAAACCTAACCTCTGACCCCTCTGGTGGTGGTGGCACCCCCCAAATCCATCCTCATACACAGGTTAGAGAGACACACACACACACAACCCTAAACCTAACCTCTGACCCCTCTGGTGGTGGTGGCACCCCCCAAATCCATCCTCATACACAGGTTAGAGAGACACACACACACACACACACACACACACACACTCAACCCTAAATCTAACCTCTGACCCCTCTGGTGCTGGTGGCACCCCCTAAATCCATCCTGGTACCCAGGTCAGTGGGACCACGCATGCACGCACGCATTCTGTATTCATGTGTACTGAGTTCTTTGAGTGGTAATTTCATGAATGTCAAAAAAGTTTTTTTTTGTTATTACATTAAAAAATACAGCTAGTCTCTCTATCCTCCGCTATATTTTGCTCACACTTGATTGTTATTGCAGCCCTGAAAGCATTGGCCAATCAGAATCATCGACTGTGGAGGGCGAAAAGAATGGGGCGGGGCTTTACCAGCCAGAAGGTGAAGACACACACACACACACACACACACACACACACAGATATACACACACACACACACACACACACACACACACAGATATACACACACACACACACACGCACACAGATACGCACACACAGACACACACACACGGACACACACAAACCACACCTACACATTCACAAACATACTCATTGATACAGATACACACACAGACACACACACCACTAGTGAAACCCACACAATTTGACATATTAGTGAACACACACAGACCCTGATACTGTACTGTTTGGTTGAACAACAGTTGAATCTCACTGATGTAACTGATGTGATTTTGTTTTTTTGTTGATTTAAGGTTCGGACGTGACACAGACCCAACCAGAGGACGAATCAGACCCTGCTCAGGACACTAACCCAGAGAACCCCATGTAGGACCCACTACTACCACACACACACACACACACACACACACACACTCCCCGAGCACCTCATTTGGGGCGCAAACTCACACACACACGCACACACAGATACACACACTCCCAGAGCACCCCATGTAGGGCGCAAACATTACTATACATACACCCAGACACACACTCTGTCAGAGCGTTACTACACACACACACACCCAGACACACACACGCTCTGTCAGAGCGTTACTACACACACACACACTCTGTCAGAGCGTTACTACACACACACACACACACACACACACACACACACACTGAGTTAGAGTGTTACTACACACACACACACGCACACACACACACTGAGTCAGAGTGTTACTACACACACACACACACACACACACACACACACACACACACACACACACACACACACACTCTGTCACACACACACACACACACACACACACACACTGGTCAGAGTGTCTGTTGCACTACACACACACACACACACACACACACACACACACACTACACACACACACACACACACACACACACACACACACACACACACAAGGCCCTGTTCACTGGACAACAAGGAACACCTCAGGTCAGTCCTAACCCTAACCCTAACCCTAACCCTAACCCTAACCCTAACCCTACAAGGCCCTGTTCACTGGACAACAAGGAACACCTCAGGTCAGTCCTAACCCTAACCCTAACCCTACAAAGCCCTGTTCACTGGACAACAAGGAACACCTCAGGTCAGTCCTAACTCTAACCCTAACACCTCAGGTCAGTCCTAACCCTAACCCTAACACCTCAGGTCAGTCCTAACCCTAACCCTAACACCTCAGGTCAGTCCTAACCCTAACCTAACCCTAACACATCAGGGCAGTCCCTTCCCTAACCCTAACCCTAACCCTCAGGGCAGTTCCTTCCCTAACCCTAACCCTAACTTAACCCTAACACCTCAAGGCAGTCCCAACCCTAACCCTAACCCTAACCCACAGGTCAATCCTAACTCTAGCCCTAACCCTACAAGGCCCTGTTCACTGGACAACAAGGAACACCTCAGGTCAGTCCCTACCCTAACCCTAACACCTCAGGTCAGTCCCTACCCTAACCCTAACCTCAGGGCAGTCCCTTCCCTAACCCTAACCCTAACACCTCAGGGCAGTCCCAACTCTAACCTTAACCCTAACCTCAGGTCAGTCCCTACCCTAACTCTAACCTCAGGTCAGTCCCAACCCTAACTCTAACCCTAACCCTACAAGGCCCTGTCCACTGGGCAGAAAGGAACACCAAGTCAGTCTACCTCACTATACTAGGCCATTGCTCTCCCCCTGCCCTAGTCTCGTATAGACTACTTTGGTCTGTGACAGTTTGATTGCTCATGGTTCCATTGCTCTCCCCTTGGCCAAGTCCCCTCTCATTTGATTGCTCATGGTTCCATTGCTCTCCCCTTGCCCTGGCCTCCTATCGTTTGATTGGTCATGGTTCCATTGCTCTCCACCTGTCCTAGTCTCCTATAGACTACTTTGGTCTGTGACAGTTTGATTGCTCATGGTTCCATTGCTCTCCCCTTGCCCAACCTCCTATCATTTGATTTCTCATGGTTCTATTGCTCTCCCCTTGCCCTAGCCTCCTATCGTTTGATTGCTCATGGTTCCATTGCGCTCCCCTTGTCCTAGTCAAGTTTGATTGTTCATGGTTCCATTGCTTTCCCCTTGCCCTAGCCTCCTATCGTTTGATTGCTCATGGTTCTATTGCTCTCCCCTTGCCCTAGCCTCCTATCGTTTGATTGCACATGGTTCCATTGCTCTCCCCTTGTCCTAGTCAAGTTTGATTGTTCATGGTTCCATTGCTCTCCCCTTGCCCTAGCCCCCGGTGGACGCTGCCACTCAGGAGAGCATGATGGCCGTGCTGGTGGAGATGGGCTTCGGGGACCGAGCGCTCAACCAGAGGCTGCTGAAGAAACACCACTACAACCTACTGGACGTGGTCAACGAGCTGGTGCAGATGACTGACAACGACTGGTACGCCACGCGTTACTGAGGAGCAGAGGAGGGAGGAGAGGAGGAGGAGGAGGAGAGGAGGAGAGAGGTGGAGAAGGAGAAGAAGGGGGAGAGGGGCTCGAGAGGAAGGAGGGGGAGTTTGGAGCACAGATGAGTGACACTGACTGCTATGCCACACACTACTGAGAAGAGAGAGAGAGAGAGGGAGGAGGAGGAGGAGGAGGAGGAGGAGGAGGAGGAGGAGGAGGAGGAGGAAGAAGAAGAAGAAGAGGAGGGTAAAGAGTGGGATTGAAAAGAAGAAGGAACGATAGAGAGGAGAGAGACCCTGGAGGAGTGGATGACAACTGACGATTCAGGAAATAGAAGAAAAGAGCATGAACAAGTGCCGCTCCCTTCCCTACACCTCGCCTAGTCCTATTGGACCAAGTGGACAGGAAGTTCCCCTTCTCTACAACCATATAAAGAGACATTCCTGCGAGATCCGGAATCTTTAGACTTTTCAAATGTCCACAGTCTGTCTATCCACTCATTACAAAGACTGGTTAGTGTTGGCTTGGCTACACTAGGAGAGGAAAGAGCAGGGTCATTATTTAAATTACTTCAGTGTTCTTCAAATATGCCTAAAGAAAGATTGTGAACATATTTTAAGATTATCAAAGACATGTGCACTGTTAGGACATAAAAACGCACTTAATTTAGGACATAATTGTTTAGAACTGCTTGAATATGTTTAACTTAAAGTGGAGACATTGTTCACTGAACACCTATCGACTTTCAAATGGATGTACAATCTATTACAGTTCAATCTATTGATCCTTGAAACTTCTTAGCTTATATTTATTTGGACAGAATTTCTATAGATAGAAAATAACCCTTTTTTTTTTGGTCCATTTGTTTATTTTTGAGCTCTCACTGTTAGTTTACTTTATTCATATTGTGCTTCATCAGTATGCCGTTTTTGCTCTCGGACGACAACATCGAGAGAGTGAATCATTGAATCATTCCGAGACTTGGGCAGTTAGTTGTTCTTTAAGAGCTCAGAGAAACCTTTTTGAAACTCCACCCCCAAAATTTGACCCTCCACGTATCCTAGGCAACCCCAAAGCTATCGGCCACCCTGCGCTTGGGCCTGCTGATGATATTGTGGTCAGAAACGCTGTCTAAAATACATTTACATTATTAATACATTCTTTAAATTGAAGGGCCATACATCTCAATACTACATTCCTTCATGCTGTTTTAATGTTGGTTAAATAATGTTACTTTTTTTATCATTTATTTTTTTATAGAATTGGTTCAGGATCAGGTTTAAACAAAGTATTTTGTTTTTAAAGAACTTCTTCATTTAGATTTATTTGACTTTGATGTCTTTGTTGTCGTGGCAACTACCTGTCTCACGACTGGTTTAATCTTGTTTGGATTTGATTTACAACTAATTTATTCCACAACTGGTATACTGGAGTCTAGGTTGGCATGCTTTTCATAGATTGAGAAAAGTAATTTGAAACTTATGTTTAGGGTTATAAAAAAAAACGTATTTGTACTTCGTTGTGTTAAGGTTTTAAGCTTTGGGTGTGAGAAGGCTGCCTGGAAAATGCGACTGTAGAGATGTGAATGTGCTCTTTGAGACCTTGCTAATTGTCGTGCTTGGACTTCTATTGTGTGTGTCTGTGAATATATAGTTTTGAAGATCTTCGAAAAGGATTATTGGAGTGGTAAAAAAAAACTATGGCACTTAACTATAAATGTTTGCGGGTTTTTTCATTTTTTTATTGTCTATTGTAGAAGTTTGTCATTCTTCGCTATCTGGCTTTCAACTGACTTAGTTTCAAGATCTAACCCACCAACTGACTTAGTTTTGAGGTGAAATAGTTTTTAAATGAACAGTTTGACTTTGTGTTGTTCAGTTGGACCATATATATCCAAAATAACATAAATCCTACCATTAAGCCAAAACACATGAAAAGATAAATATGTATATTGTTTTTAGATGTATAAAAAAAGCATTGTCTATACAAATGAACGATAATCATCACGAATTTAAAAAATTTAATATTGTAAGTACAGGAAGCATATTGAGTGTGGTCAGTGTGAAATATGTACAAGCAAAGGAAAATTTAGCTTTGAAGACATAATTACTGCACCATTTTTTTTGTTCTTCAGTACTTTACTTAGTGTGTAACATTAAGGAAAAGGTGTTTAGGCATCTCGGGTTACTATGAAGTTCAGCAATGATAAATAATGCATTCTTGTGCATATAAAAAAAAACATACCAGGCATTTCAGTATAAACTGGTGAAATGTTTGCTATGATATTTTCATATGTGGGGAAATTAAAGAATGATTTTGGGGAGTAAGAAGGGAAGGTCAGCTTTTTTTCTGTGTTGCACTACATGAACACAGTTATGTAATGTACAAAGCTGTCTAATAAAAGTCACTACACTTACAGGTTTTGTAAAGTTATTGTTATTTTTCACTATGATAGTCATCTTCCATAATCTTAGATATAAAATACTTGTTCTATCCACAAGGGGGCAGCGGAAGCACGTACGATTTGCGCTGCGTCATGGAGAGGAGTCTTGAAACAGCTGGCCCAACGATCACACTGATGTGACGTATGTCGCCTATCGGCTCTTGCTAAATCAGCTGTTGTTTAATAAGGAAAGGCAGCGGGTTAGGGAACTAAAATAGTCCCAAAATCGACGAGTGAAGGGAAAAGCATTGAATCAGGTTCATGTATAACCTGATAGTTTCATGATGTAGTGGGTGATAACTGCAAAATATTAACGACTCTTTAAAAGTAAGTAGCGTGTGTTTTAATTTTTAGTATGTTATGTTTAGTTTAAAATCTTTGCGGAGGCGCAAATGTGTTTCCTGGTGAACTTCAATCTTGTCGTGCGCGGCTACAATTTTCACATTTTGCCTAGAGAGAGCCATGCTTAATTTAATTGCCCTTCTGGGTGAAAAAACTATTAAATCCACAGGATCCTAGGATGGTAGTGAAATATGAGTTGGCAAAATTGTAGGCGATGTCAAATGTATCCAATATTGCTGAGTATATGTTTCATTTTGTAATCGAATTTGATGGGCGTGTGCACAACTTGGCGTTTGTTAAGGTCAAGATGTCTTGCTTCCTTTCATCAAATGAGTCTGCCACACACATTTATAAAAAAAGTACTATTGCACTAGGTTTCCCCTTTTGTTGAAGACTGAAAAACTGTCAAGGACTAATTATTGTTTTCACTCAGCAATGGATTCTTACTGCTCTACTCAGTTTTCTTCTCTCAAGGCCTTTGTATGAAAAAAAAAAACAAGTAACAAAATGTCTTATTTAAAATGTACAACCTCCCCCACCTTTCCACCTTGTCCTTCTTTCAAATTCCCTCCTCTCTTTCATCTCCTCTCTTCTCTATTCTTCCCTTTCTGTCTCTCCTCTCTATGTATCTCTTTTGTTTTACTAGGACCAGACTATGGGTGTAGTCACCAGCCTCCTCGGCTCCTTGGTAGCCTCTAAAGACCAGGCAAATGGAGGGGCCAGAGAAGAAGACAAAGAACACATAGTGACCCAAGGGAAAGAAGAAGTAGAAGAAGAATTTGATGATGACGAGGAAGAGAGGAAGGGGAGAAGGAGAAGCTCTCATAAGAAACATTCTGGAGACACGCTGGACTGTCCTACATGTCGGGGGACAGGACGAATCCCACGAGGTCAGTCACTTCAAAATACTCTAGAGTAGACACTGTAACTTCAAAGTACCTTACAGTAGACACTGTAACTTCAAAGTACCTTAGAGTAGACACTAACTTCAAAGTACCTTAGAGTAGAGACTGTAACTTCAAAGCACTCCAGAGTAAAGTAAGTAACTAGTAGTCCCTACATTTTCCTACCTCTTAGGATACAAACTATGAGAAGAGTAATTTCAAAGTACTGTAGAGAAGAGTAATAATAATAATAATAATAATTCATTTTATTTAGTTTTTAGCACTTTTCTCGAGACTCAAAGCGCTTCACACAAATTGGTTGCCAATTAATTACACAGAACGAACAACGAATGGACCGACAGCTATCAAACACAACACTCAGTCTGAGTGATACCACGGCAGCCAATTTGCGCCAGACTTGCTCACCCAACATATTACGACAGACTTGCTTAGGACATAGGACACACAGACCGACTCCAGGTGAATTGGCAGTGACTGGTCAGGGCACTGGTAGGAGAATGGAGCATATGTTTTTGATGTAGTGGAACTTGTTACATTTTCCAACCTCTTAGAAATGTCTCATCTCGTAGATTGTATCCTAAGTACTCCAGAGAAGAGTAGAATAACGAAGTACTCCAGAGAAGAGTGGAATAACGAAGTACTCCAGAGAAGAGTGGAATAACGAAGTACTCCAGAGAAGAGTAGAATAACGAAGTACTCCAGAGAAGAGTGGAATAACGAAGTACTCCAGAGAAGAGTGGAATAACGAAGTACTCCAGAGAAAAGTAGAATAACGAAGTACTCCAGAGAAGAGAAGAATAACTAAGTACTCTAGAGAAGAGTAGAATAACTTATTGTCCTAGTGTAACTAGTAGTCCCTCCATTTTCCTATATCTCCGAAGAACAGAGGCTCATGCACGTACTCCACATCAAAGAGTAAAGTGGATTAATAAAAAAATTATTTCATGGTTTTTGAATGTACATGCGTTTTGTGTTTTGGTTTCAGGTCAGGAAAATAAACTAGTGGCTGTCATTGCGTGTAACGACCAGAGGCTGAGACCGAGACACACGTAAGGACAAGATAACACGGAGAGAAAGAGAACAGTTGATCCGTGTCATTCCCAGATTCAAAATGTTATAGAGAGCATTCCCAGATTCAAAATGTTATAGAGCATTCCCAGATTCAAAATGTTATAGAGAGCATTCCCTGATTCAAAATGTTATAGAGAGCATTCCCAGATTCAAAATGTTATAGAGAGAATTCCCAGACTCAGAAATGTTATAGAGAGCAGTTTATCCGTGTCATTCCCTCATTCAAAATGTTATATTTTGCATTCCAACCTATCTGATAGGTATGTGTGACATGAATTAGATTAATTATCCATTCAACAAAAACTGTGTTGGGTTTACAAAGTATGTTAAATTTTTTATTATGAAACTGTTCTGTTTACATTTGTAATGTTTTCTTTAAACATAGTTTCTGAGGTACTATTGGATGACCACACCCTTTTAAAGGCTTTTAGGAAAATAAATTACCAGAATCTTTCTGGTATAGGTGTGTAACTCTTGTTTTCTGTTATGGTATAAGCAAGCTATGTTGGTGATTTCAAATCACATTCTCTTGTCTCTGTAAAGGTATGTCCACATTCTCTTGTCTCCCAACCAGGAAGTGCTACGTTGCGGCGGCAGTGTTTGTGTGCCTATTGGCCAGTGTCCTGGTCCTCTTCTTCCTGTTTCCTCGTAGCATCATCCTATCACCTGTGTCCGTCACCTCTGTCTACGTCTTCTTCACCCCCAACAATGTCGCTATCAACATCACGGTGAGAAGGAGGGATAGGGATTGAGGGATGGGGTAGAGGGAGAGAAGGGAGGGGATTGGAAGAGAGAGGGAGTGTGGGTGGGAGAGAAAGGGAGGGAGGGATAGGGGAGAGAATGGAGGGGAAAGGAACAGAGAGAGAGAGGGAGGAGAGAGATAGGGACACACCAACACACACAGAGAAAGGTAACAAGTGTGTTTGTCGGCCGTCTCCTCCCTCTTTACAGAACGTCCTGAACATTACCAACCAGAACTTTGCGACGGTGCATGCCTACAACCTCACACTGCAGGCCCTGTTCTTTGAGACGGTGGTGGGGAAGACCAACATCCACAACGTGACCACAGTACGACCACGCTCCAGTGAGATGGTGAGACACCTTAACTAACTATATAACACATTATACTATACTACTCAATATATAACTAACACATTATACTATACTACTCAATATAGCACAATGTAAAATAACTAACTACTGACACATTATACTAAACGACTCAAACGCAATGTAAAATAACTAACTACTAACAAACACATTATATTAAACGACTCAAGCACAATGTAAAATAACTAACTACTAACTAACACATTACACTAAACGACTCAAGCACAATGTAAAATAACTAACTACTAACTAACACATTATACTTAACGACTCAAACACAATGTAAAATAACTAACACAGTATACTAAATTACACAGTCCAACACAATGTAAAAAGCCTAACTACTAACTAACACATTACACAAAACTACTCAATATAATACAACGTAACAGGCACGGTGGCTAACTGTTGCCTCACAGCAAGAACTCCTCAATCCCCACCTGACCCAACGTTTCTGTGTGGAGGCCTACTAACTGGGTTTCCTCCGGGTACTAAACTACCTCCCACAGTCCAAAAGCATGCATGTTAATTGGTGACTCTAAATTGCCATAGGTGTGAATGTGAGTGTGATACAACTGTCCCTATATGTCAGGCCTGTGATAACTGGCTATACTAAACTACTCAATATAATACAACGTAACAGGCCTACTAACTGCTATACTAAACTACTCAATATAATGCAAAGTAACAGGCCTACTAACTGCCATACTAAACCACTCAATATAATACAACGTAACAGGCCTACTAACTGCTATACTAAACTACTCAATATAATACAACGTAACAGGCCTACTAACTGCTATACTAAACTACTCAATATAATACAACGTAACAGGCCTACTAACTGCTATACTAAACTACTCAATATAATACAACGTAACAGGCCTACTAACTGCTATACTAAACTACTCAATATAATGCAACGTAACAGGCCTACTAACTGCTATACTAAACTACTCAATATAATACAACGTAACAGGGCTACTAACTGCATTATATTGAGTAGTTTAGTATGGCAAAGTAACAGGCCTACTAACTGCTATACTAAACTACTCAGTGTAATGCAAAGTAACAGGCCTACTAACTGCCATACTAAACTACTCAGTGTAATGCAGCACACCACGACCACTGTCAGACTGCAGTGAGGTGGGGAGCCCCCATGTAACTCACACACACGATGGTGATGAAGTTCAGTAGAATGCCGGAGGCTTGTATGTGATGTGTATGACTAGATACACGACTCGTAAGTGAGAAGGTGAGGGATTGTGGTTCTACAGGCTTGTATGTGTATGACTAGATTCAAAGTGAGAAAGTGGGGCTGTCTCCTAACTACACCATTGCTGGATATTGCATGTGATGAAGTTGCATATGATGACAGACTTGAGTATGTGTATGATTAGGCTTCTGTGGTGAACGTAACTTATTTTTGTGAAAAGGCAAGATAGCGGGGCCACTTCCTAACAAAACCACAGCAGGATATGGTTGTGATGAAGTTCATTATTAGGCTCGAGACTTGCGTCTGACCGTGTGTGCATTTCTGGGTTTCTATGGTGATATTTCTTTTGGAAAAAGAAAAATAAGCTGCGACATAACCTTGCTTTTATTTATGTTTTTATTCTCTCTCTTTCTCCTCTCTCCTGACAGTATTCGTTTGTTGTGCCCATCAAGCTGACAGGGGACCTGGGACTGAGGTGTGTACACTGACAGGTCCTTGCTAGACGTACCCAGTAGAGGAATGCTAAGATGAGAGAGAGAGAGAGATGTAGCCTTACCAGCTGGCCTGGTAGAGCCGCATTGTCTACTCTCAACATTAGGATCACATTTCCTAGTTCAGATTCAAAATAAAACATCCTGGTTCCTGTTACAGAGGTTAACTTTCAGCTTTCACCCAGATATAAACTGCATGTGCTATGATGCAAACTTTTGCAAGTTTCTTTCTTTCCATGGTCAAAATGTTTTAAACAAGACTCTAATGTCACACTTTTACAGGATTCTGTTCTCCTCTATTCTTTCTCCATATGTTCTGTTTGTTTTTTGGTCAAATCTAAACTAGTATAAGCCACTGAGAGATACACCATTTTGTTAGTGTTTGTTACAACCTTTGACGCTGAGAAACTCCTTAACCCAAAGGATAAGGTTAACTCTCACTGTCTCTGTGTTTCTCATGCAATGGTTAGGGTTAGAGGTTAATGTTGGGTATAACTCTCTCTGTGTTTCTCATGCAGTGGCTAGGGTTAAGGCTGGGGTTAAAAGTTACTGTTAGGGTTAACTGCCTGTGTGTTTCTCCTGCAGTGGCTACTGTAAGTCCCCTGGGAAGGTCCACACCCTGTTCCTGCATCTACAGTAAGTACATACTTTACCTGGGCCAGAGTAACCATGACTACACTAAGTACAGTACATACTTTACCTGGGCCAGGGTAACCATGACTGTTTGTGCTAAAGAGGATGGTGATGGTGATAATGTTGATGAAGATTATGATGATGGTGAAGATAAGGTTTTGTTATGGTGATGATGATGGTTGCGATGATGAGGACGATGATGAAGGCTGTAATTATTTATTTATGTGGGTCTTGCGATTTCTACTGATGCTGTTATTGATTGTGCTGTCATCAATGACAACGACTTAGTGTTTCTTATATTATTATTAGTAGTATTATTATATTATTATTAGTAGTATTATTGTGGTTTTTAGGGTCCGTTTCTGTGCACAATGTTGCTGTGTGTACCTTTTATAGACCTTAATAAGAAGAATTCATTTTATTTCGTTTTCAGCGTTTTTCTCGAGACTCAAACCGCTTTACTGAAATTGGTCGCCAATTAATTACACAGAACAAACTGACAGCTATCAAACACAACTCTCGGTCTGAGTGATACCACGGCAACTAATTTGCGCCAGCCTTGCTCACCCAACATACAACGACGGACTTGCTCACACATAGGACACACAGACCGACTGCAGTTGAATTAGCAGTGACTGGTCAGGGGGCTGGTAGGAGAATGGAGCATGTTTTTTTGATGGTGGAAGGTAACCCACAGAAACACAGGGAGAACATGCAAACTCCACACAGAAAGGCCATTGGGTCAGCTGGGGTTTGAACCCAGGACCTTCTTGCTGTAAGGCACCAGTGAAAGGCTTACCACTGAGCCACCGTGCTGCCCAACCTTAGACAAACGTTAACAATATGACACAGTTTCCATGATAAGACATGCTGATAACACTCAGGGAGTATGCAAACTGGCCTGTAGTCCTGGTAACCTGCCTGTAGTCATGGTAGTGGACTTGTTATCAGAGGGAGATATGGGGTTGGACTTCTTGACAGACCTCTTGCATGTGACCTGGTAACACTGTTCTTTGTTCTCATGTACAGTCTCTCTCTCTCTCTGTCTCTGTCTCTGTCTCTGTCTCTCTCTCTCTCTCTCTCTCTCTCTCTCTCTCTCTCTCTCTCTCTCTCTCTCTCTCTCTGTCTGTCTACCATTTATTAGTTTAAAATACAAATCACATACCGCTAGAGAGGAGTGCTGACGTTTGGGTGTTGCCACGGTAACCACTGAGCCTGTGCTCCCATGTCCCCGTTCAAACAGGATGTCCATGACGGTGTACTACCTGGCCCACTTTGAGCAGCTCTCCCTGGACACCTTTGAGTACATAGACTGTGGAGCCAACAGCACCACCACCCACACCATCAACCCCCACCCACCCTGACCAACACAGCAAGACGGGAGGGAGGGAGGGATGGAGGGATGAGTGAATGTATCAATGGATGGATGGACAGAGGAACGGATGAATGGAAGGAAAGACAGAAAGTCTGAGAACTTGTCACTTTAAATCCTGGTTACACGCTGTTTATTTGCTGCTACGGTGGGAAACACAACCATAACAGCCTGTTTCCTTTTGTATATTCTGCTGTTATGCTTTGATAGTAATTACATGGAGGAATTATTGCTCAATGCTTGTCAACTTTATAACTTTTTTTTTTTTTTGACCAACTGCCAAACCAATGTGAATTTAAGGACTCTGAAAGAGGAACTGAGAACATTTTATATTAGATTTTCCTATGAAAGCAGATTAAAAGCAATCTGTTTATTCTGTGAAAATGATTCCCTTTCTAAGAAGTACCGCTATAAATGAAATTATGAAAACAATATACTTTTGGAAATTGGTTGTTCAAAGCACTGTCGCTGTCGCTGCTATGTTTAGTCTTCGTTTCCGATGAGTCGTTCTGCTATAATAGGAGAGAGCTCCTGGCTCTGCTGATTTGACCTAACCATGTGTAAAAAAAAACATGTGACTCTTCTGCTGTTGCTCTTCTGACGTTTAGTTTCTGCTCATACACAAGTGTTTCATACTCTCAAAGTTCAACTGAACAGCTTTTTAAAACATTTTATCAGAAATGAGTTGTGATGCAATGAAGTCATATCAAAAATAAAGTCTGTCCTCCTGGAATGAAACATTACACTTTTTTTTTTTTCCCCATGTTCCATAATTATGAC
Organism: Galaxias olidus; assembly: GCA_026901105.3. Lineage (NCBI taxonomy): Eukaryota > Metazoa > Chordata > Actinopteri > Galaxiiformes > Galaxiidae > Galaxias > Galaxias olidus. Next base: position 91,824 of record JAPMUY010010834.1, on the reverse strand, counting down.
TAATGAAGTTTGAACTATATACTTTCTCTGGTAGAAGTTCAGCCCTATAATGGTAACCCGTATTTTACAAAAGAAAACTTTATTGTCGGTGTTCTTGTCCGTCAAAAAATGGTTGTCAGGGATTTTCAATTGTAATCTTCTTTGAAGCCGTTCCTTGTGATAAATGTGATTCTTTGTAAGAATGTGGAAAGCTTGTCATGTGATGTTTGAGATTAAAGCACTGCAACCAAAGCCCCAGACTCACTAAAGCAATTCTGTAAGTACTTCATCGTAGCATTTTCAATGTCAAGATTTAAAATGTATGAAATCAAAGTTTTTGTGTTTTTGTTTGAAAGAGTAGTGGTAATAAAGAATTGTTTTACATATTAGAAACAGGAAGTTTTGGTCAAAGTATTTCTTTGTCAACGTAAAAAAAGTAACAAGCCTTAGTTCTCTGTCTATGACTATGGTCACCCCCAATGCAATCTCACCCTCTGTTGATCTGTTATTGTTTGGAACACAAACCAGACATACAGTTAGGCCCAAAAATATTTGGACAGTGACACAATCTTCATGATTTGGGCTCTGCATGCCACCACATTGGATTTGAAATGAAACAACTACAACGGAATTGAAGTGCAGACTTTAAGGTTTAATTCAAGGGGTTGAACAAAAATATATGATTAAACATGTAGGAATTGTAGCTATTTTTATACAAACGCTCCTCATTTCAGGGGCTCAAAAGTAATTGGACAAATAAACATAACCCCAAGTAAAATGTTACTTTTCAATATTTTGTTGAGAATCCTTTGCAGGCAATGACTGCCTGAAGTCTGGAACCCATGGACATCACCAAACGCTGGGTTTCCTCCTTTGTGATGCTTTGCCAGGCCTTTACTGCAGCGGTCTTCAGTTGTTGCTTGTTTGTGGGTCTTTCTGCCTTAAGTTTTGTCTTGAGCAAGTGAAATGCATGCTCGATTGGGTTGAGATCTGGTGATTGACTCGGCCATTGCAGAATATTCCACTTCTTTGCTTTAAAAAACTCCTGGGTTGCTTTTGCAGTATGTTTTGGGTCATTGTCCATCTGTACTGTGTAGCGCCGTCCAATCAACTTTGCTGCATTTGGCTGAATCTGAGCAGAAAGAATATCCCTATACACTTCAGAATTCATCCGGCTGCTTCTGTCTTTTGTCACATCATCAATAAACACAAGTGACCCAGTGCCATTGGAAGCCATGCATGCCCATGCCATCACACTGCCTCCACCATGTTTTACAGAAGATGTGGTGTGCTTTGGATCATGAGCTGTTCCAATTCTCCTCCAAACTTTCTTCTTCCCATCATTCTGGTACAGGTTGATCTTAGTCTCATCTGTCCAAAGAATGCTGTTCCAGAACTGGGTTGGCTTCTTCAGGTGTTTTTTGGCAAAGTCAATTCTGGCCTTTCTATTTTTGAGGCTGATTAATGGTTTGCACCTTGTGGTGAATCCTTTGTATTTACTCTCATGAAGTCTTCTCTTTATGGTAGACTTAGATACTGATACACCTACTTCCTGGAGAGTGTTCTTCACTTGAGTGGATGTTGTGAAGGGGTTTTTCTTCACCATGGAAAGGATTCTGCGATCATCCACCACCGTTGTCTTCCGTGGACGTCCAGGCCTTTTTGAGTTCCCAAGCTCACCAGTGCACTCTTTTTTTCTCAGAATGTACCAAACTGTTGATTTGGCCACTCCTAACATTTCTGCTATCTCTCTGATGGATTTCTTCTTTTTTTCAGCCTCAGGATGGTCTGTTTCACCTCCATTGAGAGCTCCTTTGACCGCATGTTGTGTGTTCACAGCAACAGCTTCCAAATGCAAACGCCACACCTGGAATCAACTCCAGACCTTTTAACTGCTTAATTGATGACAGGTTAATGAGGGAAGAGCCCGTGCAGCGTTGTTATTTTTTTTGCAGCCTTCTGAGTCAATTGTCCAATTACTTTTGGTCCCTTGAAAAAGAGGCGGCTACGTATTAAAGAGCTGTAATTCCTAAACCCTTGCTCCAATTTGGATGTGAATACTCTCAAATTACAGCTGAGAGTCTGCACTTTAAGCCCATATTGATTATATAATTGTATCCTGAATATGTTTTTGTAAACAGCTAAAATAACAAAACTTGTGTCACTGTCCAAATATTTTTGGCCCTAACTGTAAATTGCCTCTTCTTTTACCAGTTGGAAGAAACCTCTAGTGAGGATCTTTAAATCATTTGAACTTGCAATTCATTAAGTAAATAAAAAATACTTGGCAAGATTTAAAGACTGTTTGACTCTGAAATATGTTACAGAAGGTTTTATTACAGTATTTATCAGTTTTTTGTTTGATAATCTGAAAGAAATTCCAGGTGGAATCTGTTCACATTGCATTGACGTAGCCTGGGTCAGATCTGACGTGTTTCTTTTAAAGCGGAGAAAGAGAAGCAAAAAGAAGGAACGGTGAAGGACAGAAAGAACCAGGCAGAAGAACTGACAGTTCTCCTTTTCCGTCGGTTGCCCCTTTTCCATTCCCTTCACCACTGCTGAGCGTACTGCGTTGACTGGAGCACAGACCAGAACAACACATTATTCACACAATGATGGAGACTCAGACTCACCAGATATATAAAATTCATATGCAGTGCATCCGGAAAGTATTCATACCCCTTAACTTTTTCCACATTTTATTATGTTACAGCCTAATTCCAAAATGGATTAAATAAAAAAAATTCTCAACATTCTACATACAATGCCGCATAATGACAAAGTGAAAAAGATTTTTTAGAATTTTTTGCAAATGTATTAAAAAATAAAATGTCACATGTACATAAGTATTCACACCCTTTACTCAATACTTTGTTGAAGCACCTTTGGCAGCAATTACAGCCTCAAGTCTTCTTGAGTATGATGCTACAAGCTTGGCACATCTATTTTGGGACAGTTTCTCCCATTCTTCTTTGCAAATCGTCTCAAGCTCCATCAGGTTGGATGGGGAGCATCGGTACACAGCCATTTTCAGATCTCTCCAAAGATGTTCAATCGGGTTCAAGTCTGGGCTCTGGCTGGGCCACTCAAGGACATTCACAGACTTGTCCCGAAGCCACTCCTTTGTTATCTTGGCTGTGTGCTTAGGGTCGTTGTCCTGTTGGAAGGTGAACCTTCGCCCCAGTCTGAGGTCCAGAGCGCTCTGGAGCAGGTTTTCATGAAGGATCTCTCTGTACATTGCTGCATTCATCTTTCCCTTGATCCTGACTAGTCTCCCAGTCCCTGCCGCTGAAAAACACCCCCACAGCATGATGCTGCCACCACCATGCTTCACTGTAGAGATGGTATTGGCCAGGTGGTGAGCAGTGCCTGGTTTCCTCCAGACATGACGCTTGGCATTCAGGCGAAAGAGTTCAATCTTGGTTTCATCAGACCAGAGAATTTTGTTTCTCATGGTCTGAGAGTCCTTTAGGTGCCTTTTGGCAAACTCCATGCGGGCTGTCGTGTGCCTTTTACTGAGGAGTGGCTTCCGTCTGGCCACTCTACCATAAAGGCCTGATTGGTGGAGTGCTGCAGAGATGGTTGTCCTTCTGGAAGGTTCTCCCATCTCCACAGAGGAACACTGGAGCTCTGTCAGAGTGACCATCGGGTTCTTGGTCACCTCCCTGACCAAGGCCCTTCTCCCCGATTGCTCAGTTTGGCCGGGCGGCCAGCTCTAGGAAGAGTCCTGGTGGTTCCTAACTTCTTCCATTTGCGAATGATGGAGACCACTGTGCTCGTTGGGACCTTCAATGCTGCAGAAAATTTTTTGTACCCTTCCCCAGATCTGTGCCTCGATACAATCCTGTCTCGGAGGTCTACAGACAATTCCTTGGACTTCATAACTTGGTTTGTGCTCTGACACGCACTGTCAACTGTGGGACCTTATATAAACAGGTGTGTGCCTTTCCAAATCATGTCCAATCAATTGAATTTACCACAGGTGGACTCCAATCAAGTTGTAGAAACATCTCAAGGATGATCAATGGAAACGGGATGCACCTGAGCTCAATTTTGAGTGTCACAGCAAAGGGTGTGAATACTTATGTAAATGTGATATTACATTTTTTTTTTTTTAATACATTTGCAAAAAATTCTAAGAAATGTTTTTCACTTTGTCATTATGCGGTATTGTATGTAGAATGTTGGGATTTTTTTTTTATTTAATCCATTTTGGATTTAGGCTGTAACATAATAAAATGTGGAAAAGGTGAAGGGGTATGAATACTTTCCGGATGCACTGTAAGTTCGAATTCTGAATTCTAATTGATGGTATTCTAAGTTCCAAGCCTATTATTCTAAATTCCATGTCAGAGGTACTTACAGAGTATCTGTTGTCGATCTTAGCACTGTACTGGCTGTGCTCCACTCCGCTGGCTTTGGCCTGACAGTGGCAGCACTCGCTCGTTGCTGGAGGCACATGGACAAAGACCAGAGAGAAGACAGCGGAAAGGTATATAAGGAACTGATTGCAAAATCCTATTCAGACATTAGATGGTTTGCTCATATTCTCACAGTTTAGACCCTCAGATATCCTGACTCATTAGTTGTTTCTGTTGCTGTTTGGTAAGGGTGTTTTTTATATTTTATATATCGACATATAAATCAAACTAATCAGATTTGTTGTTTATCGATTATGTTGGTGTTGCTTGTTGCCCTTTGATAGACCACAGTAGCCCGTTACAGTAGCTAATTCCCAGCGTAGGCCAGCAGGCCTCCTATCCTGTCTGCTACCTGAACCCCCAGGGCAGGTAGACCCCAGCAGGCCAGAACAGTAGCTGTCCCTGCTCCATGTATTCCATCCTGTCTAATACCTCAACTCCTGGTGGAGGCATCCTGTCTGCTTGTTCGCGTGTGTGTGTGTGTGTGTGAGTGTGTGTGGCTGTCTTCTGTGTGTGAACTGTGTTCGTTGAAGGAGACAGCATTGGGGAGCTGTGTCTCTCTTTCTCTGTGTGTGTCTCTCTCTCTCTCTGTGTGTGTGTGTGTGTGCGTGCATGTGATTATGCATGTGCCCCTCTCCCCAGCCGTTGTTGACCTAGCTAATGAGGATCAGTTGATGAGCCTCATTCAGAGTACATACCAGGAGCCTCTTAAGATCATAGATATTCTTAAACCCAGACCCTACAAGACGCCCCGTCGCTTGGTCTATTGTTGTTCTAATGAGGGTTTCAATTAGGAGTAAGTACCTTAACCTGCTGTGCTGAGGAATTTTGGTGCAGAGAGATTAAAAGGTTTCAATGAGAAGTAAACAACTCTCCACGTTGTGGTGAAGGACTAACATTTAATCTCTTATATTCAAAATGGAATGTACTTCCTTTCTCTACAGTTTTAAAGAACGAGGCATAGGCAGAGAAAATGTACAGTAAGATGATACCACTTTGTCTTTTGTTGTTCAACTGTTCATGCATATAGTATATCAAATATAATGTAATATATAATGTATAATATTACGTATGTAATACCTATAAATGTAATAACATGACATTAAGAACCAAAATGGAGTTGAAACAAGTGAGTCTTTAAGTTTTGACAGAAAGTGAACAAAGACATTTACTCTGTGGTTACACTTTGATTACTCTACACTCTTCACTCACTACTCTACACTTACTCTTTCACTACTCTTACTCAATGCATTATCATACTCTACACATACTCTTTAACTACTCATACTCAATGCATTATCATACTCTACACTTACTCTTACACTACTCAAACTCAATGCATTATCCTACTCTACACATACTCTTTCACTACTCCTACTCAATGCATTATCCTACTCTACACTTACCTTTTCACTACTCCTACTCAATGCATTATCCTAATCTACACTTACTCTTAAACTACTCATACTCAATGCATTATCCTACTCTACACTTACACTTTCACTGCTCCTACACAATGCATTATCCTACTCTACACTTACTCTTACACTACTCAAACTCAATGCATTATCATACTCTACACGTACTCTTTCACTACTCCTACTCAATGCATTATCCCACTCTACACTTATCTTTTCACTACTCCTACTCAATGCATTATCCTACTCTACACTTACTCTTACACTACTCATACTCAATGCATTTTCCTACTCTACACTTACACTTTCACTACTCCTACCCAATGCATTATCCTCCCCACTGTACTGCCCCCTCCTGGAACTCATTAGTTCTACAACATCCCACAACTTAATGATAATAACTCAAAGTTACCATCATTAGTTCAAATTGTTGTGTCAGCCATTACCTTATAAGAGCTGATGGTCTCTTTCTCTGTTCCTGACAGTGTGTTGTTCAACAAAGATCTTTACTAACAGGGCTTGTGAAATATTGAAACGCTTTAGTCCCTATAAGGAGCATGTTGTTCATCTGTTTCCTCCAATCAGAGAGATGTTAGAGGAGCAGGGGAGGCGTGTGTTTGGTTGCCTGGTTACCTGGTTGCTGTTGCTGAGTGCTGGCGTCTACAGGCAGGGCTGTGGCCGTGATGAGGGACTCAGGAGGAGCCTTGGACAGCTGTCAGAAAACAGGAAGTGATGGTAAAACCATGTCTGTGACATTAAAAATACTTTTCTACTGAAGTCTACATCGGCGCACTACTGTATTTGGCAACAAACCGAAAATAGGCGGAATTGAAACAGAAAGTGTTCCCCAAAAGTCTTTATGTGCTTTTAGTCTCAAGCTTGAAGTTTCTTTGCCAACACGTGCATTGTCTCATGGACACGACGAAGAAAAATGCTTGTCGGTCAGTTCCCATAAATGTGTAGGTAGGTTCTGTTGAAATGTTAAAATGCTTCTGCCTGTGCTTTTTTATGTTGATTTCGTTTTTCACTGGAAAGGACAGCTTTTCTAATTTTGCTAATGTGCCTACGTCACTCAGACAGACAGGCGGCCTTTCGCCAAGATGACTGTCAAACGAACACAGGAAACGAGGCTGGCCCCACACCTGAGTGTCGCATGTCCAACCTTAGTTTCCACCCCCGCTACCAATGAATAATGGAACAGTCCGCTCTGTGTAATAGTGTCATCCAGATGTGTCATCCTTCACCCGTTCTTAACCAAAATGAACTCAGTGAGTAATATATCACAAACAAATCTGTTTCCTTTTGCAGTCACTGAAAGGCCAATGCTGTCCAGACTGATCAGCGCTTGTTTGCTCCCATAAAACAAGGAGCATAATTAGGATAGGTAAACGGGTTGGTTTCCATGGGGACAGCGTTTACCTGGTGGTTTCTGGCCCATCTGCGGTCCATTGCGTTCTGGCGCCGTCGTGCCTCCCAGTGCATCGCCGACATGATTCCAGAACCAACAGCTGAGAATATACATGTATAGTCCGATTTATAAAAACACATTCAGGGAATAGACTGCAGCCAGCCCACTCCATAGCAAAACACCAGCCTGTTAAAGGCAGAGTTGATTGGATAAAGTAGGCCTACCACTATTTAGCACTAGACCAGACTGTTAAAGGCAGGGTTGGTTGGATAAAGTACCACTGCATAGCACTAGATCAGCCAGTTAAAGACAGGGTTATTACGATGAGGTACCACTGCATAGCAACAGACCAGCCCGGTATGAGGTATGATGAGGTACCACTGCATAGCAACAGACCAGCCCGGTATGAGGTATGATGAGGTACCACTGCATAGCAACAGACCAGCCCGGTATGAGGTATGATGAGGTACCACTGCAAAGCAACAGACCAGCCCGGTATGAGGTACGATGAGGTAATACTGCATAGCAACAGACCAGCCCGGTATGAGGTACGATGAGGTACCACTGCAAAGCAACAGACCAGCCCGGTATGAGGTATGATGAGGTAATACTGCATAGCAACAGACCAGCCCGGTATGAGGTACGATGAGGTAATACTGCATAGCAACAGACCAGCCCGGTATGAGGTACGATGAGGTACCACTGCATAGCAACAGACCAGCCCGGTATGAGGTACGATGAGGTACCACTGCATAGCAACAGACCAGCCCGGTATGAGGTACGATGAGGTACCACTGCATAGCAACAGACCAGCCCGGTATGAGGTACGATGAGGTACCACTGCATAGCAACAGACCAACAGCACCCAGCCCGGTATGAGGTACGATGAGGTACCACTGCAAAGCAACAGACCAGCCCGGTATGAGGTACGATGAGGTAATACTGCATAGCAACAGACCAGCCCGGTATGAGGTACGATGAGGTAATACTGCATAGCAACAGACCAGCCCGGTATGAGGTATGATGAGGTACCACTGCATAGCAACAGACCAGCCCGGTATGAGGTACGATGAGGTACCTTTCCACATTGATGGAGCAGCTGGACCAAACATAGTTTCATAAGGAAGATGATCAACATCAACATCATTGCACCAACTCTTCCTTTAAATCCTCAGCTAACAATATAAAGACACTGTCCAGTATTAAAGAAACATTCAAAGTTCATTTTAAGGTCTAATGCTGTACAGTAAATGCAAATCATGCACACTCAGATAACGTATGTCTGCCACAAACACAGACCAATTGCATGGGCTGTGAGTTAAAGCTTTAAATTATTCACTCATTGGCATATTTTCTTTTTTTGTGCCGCTGAAATCAGTGTTTTTCAATCTGTGCTAAGTGTAGCTAAAAGCCAGTGTGCCGGTCTCAATACAGCAAACGGATCCTCCTGGGTTGCCATTGTGACATGGTAACCTGATCAGCAGATCCCACTAAGCGGATTCATGAAACTGCTACAACCTCAACCTCCTGTCTGTCGCACCCCACTCTGATTAAGGATCAGCTTACAGTTAGAACCTTCTGGAAAAAAAAATTGAAAGAAAATACACTTTTTATGCATACATATCTGTATCAAAGTTCATAATGTGAAGATAGGTAAAGAAACTCAACCTCATGTTAAAAAAAGAAAAAAAGATATGATCGCTATAATAACAAAGAAAATAGGGCATCTCACAGCTGAATCTTTGTCTTTACACAGGGGGAGCCATACACACAAAAGGCCTACATATCCATGCATGTAATGTCCCATCAAATTGTGTTTATATGGTGCAATGCTATTTTATGGACCAGTTAGTCCAGTTAATGAGATGGTTCCCTCTGAATGGTAGCCTACAAATGCAATTATTTAATCTTGTAATAGTAAACTGGTACCTTACAACAGAGATCATAACTTTATAAGAGTTAGCTCATAACTAAGATTCCACTCCTCGGCCAAGGATCTCTAACAAGCTGTGCTGAAATGAAATTCTACTTGTGTTTGAGACATAACATAATTTATTTTTTTCTGAGCGGTTACTCACCTAGATGTTGCAGGAGTCCTAAGTTAGAGGTCAAAGTACAGTGTAGTCTTCTGTTCAATTGTATCCTGTTCAAATGTCTTCCTCACACACACCCATCTCCTTACTTTTTAACCCCCCCTCTCTCTCTCTCTCTCTCTCTCTCTCTCTCTCTCTCTCTCTCTCTCTCTCTCTCTCTCTCTCTCTCTCTCTCTCTCTCTCTCTCTCTCTCTCTCTCTCTCTCTCTCTCCCCCTGTACTCTTCTCTGTTCCGTGTATTTCCTACTTGATATGTATCTGGGCGACCAGTAACCTTCCCCTGGGTGGTGGTTGCCTTGGAGATGTAAAGTGTAAATGGTAGTGCTCTGTTTTCAGCCACCTGGGAGGTGGAGGCAGCACTATCCTTCTCTGGCAAGGGAGGTCAAGTGACAGTCACTAAATCAAATAGATTTTCATTAAACAAGTTATATGACATAAAAAGCATATTTGACATTGCTGACATAGACTAGAGGTATGAATAATACATCAATGTCCAGCCTATTGCTGATTCCTTACAAAATGTGAACTTATTATATAACTCGACTTTCAATGTACAATGTTACATGTAAAAACTTCAAGAATGAAATGACATGAAAAACGTATATCTTATAATTGTTGCCTAACCTCGAGCATCACATGATGTTAGTGTTCAACTTTTTAGTGCAGTAAAAAATAGTCCATATAGTTTGTACATTGTTAAGTACATTATTAATGTAGTTTCCTTAACCTCCGTCAGAATACATGCCCCTCTGAACAGAATACAAGCCCTCTGAACAGATGAATATAGTTCTGACAAGTATGTCTCTGTTAGTGTCTATGTATATTTGTGTGTACATGTGTATTTGTGTGCCTGTGTGTGTGTGTGTGTGTGTCAGTGTATGTATTTGTGTGTCAGTGCGTGTGTCAGTGTGTGTTTGTATGTGTATTTGTGTGTAAGTGTGTGTCAGTGTGTGTATTTGTGCGTCAGTGTGTGTATTTGTGTGCCTGTGTGTGTATGTGTCAGAGTGTGTATTTGTGTGCCTGTGTGTGTCAGTGTATGTATTTGTGTGTCAGTGTGTGTGTGTGTCTTTGTGTGTCTTTTTTTTATACAGAATTTAGGTCTCTTGTATGCAAGCATGGACGTAATATAAAACACAAAGGTCATTATAACACCGTTTATTTTTATTTATTTTTTGTGTGTGTGTGTCTTCATGTGTCAGTATGTGTATTTGTGTGTTAGTGGGTGTATGTGTGTGCCTGTGTGTCAGTGTGTGTGTGTGTGTCAGTGGGTGTATGTGTGTGCCTGTGTGTGTGTATCTGTGTGTATATCTGTTTGGCTGACTCCTGACTCCTTTTACCACCAGGGGAGCTCATGCGCTATCAAAGAACAAGAGTCTATGCTACATGCATTACTGCTGGGAAAAAATATAGATTTGTAAGAGAGAGAGAGAGAGAGAGAGAGAGAGAAAAGGGACAGTTTAATTTCATTGGCACATGTATTTCAACAAGGGGCATTTTTTTTTACAGAATTTAGGTCTCTTGTAGCATGGACGTAATATAAAACACAATAGTCATTATAAGACCGTTTATTTTTCCCTCCTCATTGGGTTTTCGTTCTCCTGCAGACTGGAAACTAATGGTGCAGAAACAGGAAGTGTAATGGCACAGTTGATAGAACTGTTTTGCCTCTAGGTCGGTGATACTAAACTCCTCTGGGCATTACTGCGGGGGTGAATGGAGTGGGGAGAGAGAGAGAGAGAGAGAGAGAGAGAGAGAGAGAGAGAAAGGAAGGTTGATGCTGACGCTGCAAGCCATTTCCCTACTCTCCTAAACCCCTGTGAGTTTTCAATATTACCTGGACATCTGATAACCAGCTCTATTTTGGACAGTTTATGGTTTTGCATCCTGCTGTGACAACACACACACACACACACACACACACACACACAGACACACAAACACAACCACCCACACATATATACAGACACACACACACACACACACACACACACACACACACACACACACACACACAAACTCACACACTAGCTGCAGTCATGCACTCTCTTTCTCTCTATCTCGCTCGCTCTCCCTTTTTCTCTCTTGTGTGTGTTTAGTTACATGCTGTCAGTCTCTCTTTTCATTGAACACAGTTGTGACCTTTTATTGTGTACATCAGATAGATAACAGACTATATTTTTGACAACTTACAGTGTGGCATCCTTTGTAGAAATTAAGATTTCTTTTTGGCACTGTTAAAAGATGAACCTCCGGTGTTATTAATTCCAACAAACAAGCAAACTTTGGATCTCCTGTTCTTGTATTAGCCCTTGCAATATCGACATAAGTGAATACGCTTTTGACTGCAAACATACTGTACCTCTTGCCCTGGTAGTTTGACTGTAAAATGTTTCCCTACATATTAGCTATCTAAGTTAGATAACATGAATAGGCTAAGTCACTTCATACTTCGTAACCTACAAAAAAGTAAAGCGCACCAGCATTTCGTGTTCTCAAATAGTCGTCATGTGTAACCGTAAGGCCATTAACGCAGTTCTTTTTTACACTGAATCCTCCACGAGCCTCGACTGGGCACGTATGTGTTACGTCACTCACGTGGGTGTTGTGATGTCTCCAGGCTCGCGCTCCAGTTTTCAGGTCAGTTCGCGCTGGAGATTTGAGAAGAAAACATTACAAACGGGCTCTTCTTCTCCTTGCAGGATTTATTTTGCAATTTGTACCTTATTTTCATTGTGGATTTATGCTCGAGTTAAATTGGAATAATGCTGACGGTTTCTTGAGAGCGATAGAATTGAGAGGTAAGATTTTATGTTTTTTTTTTTACTTTGTGACTTTCTTTACTTGACAACGGTCGGTTGCAAAGCAGCCTGTCGCCTGCTGAAGATTTTAGTTAACGACATGCACTACGGTCTGGTCTAGCAGAACAGATTAGGCTGATCGCTAACTTAATTAGCCAAGTAAAGCGATAATTATGCTATCCTGAATTAGCACTATACCTAATGCAGCCCAAACTGTGTTAATTTAGATTTTATATCAATTTGTTTAACATTGTTAGAATTCCGTTGGCAATGGACTGTATATTGGTTTTACAAAGTCGTTGCTAAATCGAACCAAGTGGAAAACATTTTGACTGCTATGTTTGCAAAGCTGGCGTTAGTTCGCTTACGTTTTCTAACCTAGTAAAACCATTGATGTCAACATCGTTTCAAGTCATTGTGCTAGCATTTCAACCCTGCCTTTCCAGTTTACGTGGGATACACCTAGAAAAAACTACTATGTGTGGGCTGTGCCTCACAGATGAATGTGCAGGTCGAGACAAAAGCAGGTTTCGTCAGCAAAGCTACCTAACTGCTGTTTCAAAAAAAGATTTAGGTTAAGTTTTAGGTTTTTGGGGTAAATTAAATCGATCGTTTTAATTTCGTGAGTTTATTACATTGCGTTTTACACCGTATTTTTCTGCAAATGTAACCTCAACACAACTCAGCACACCAATTTATGAGTTGCCTGCAAATCATTACAACTTTAGTGCCCCTTGTAAAAAAAAAAAAAGATGAAAAGATGACTCATGTTTTCTCTTCTCTCCCTCCCTCTTTTCTTTCATTAGCACTTGGGTGACTCCAGCCTTTCCTTTGAAGTAGTCTTAAGGTGTGAAGGCTGCCAGACTCGCCCTGTGGGACTGTCCTCCTCCTCTCTGCACCCCTCTAGAGTCTAACTCCCTCTTCCCACAAAGGAGCTCGACAACCTGACAACCACCATGGGCAACCAGCTGACTGAAATCGCGCCAAACTCCCACTTTCTCCCCAGCTTCCATTCTTTGCACGTTGTCGTGATCGGTCTGGACTCGTCGGGGAAGACGGCCCTGCTGTACAGACTCAAACTCCGCGAGTTCGTGGAGACCATCCCGACCAAAGGTTTCAACACGGAGCGGATCAAAGTGGCGGTGGGCGGCTCCAAAGCCTCCGCCACCAGCTTCCACGTGTGGGACGTGGGCGGCCAGGAGAAGCTCCGCCCCCTGTGGAAGTCCTACACCCGTCGGACGGACGGCATCGTGTTCGTGGTGGACGCCGCCGAGACGGAGCGCATGGAGGAAGCCAAAGTGGAGCTCCATCGGATCTGCCGGTCGGCGGAGAACCAGGGCGTGCCGGTGTTGATCCTGGCCAACAAGCAGGACCTGGGCGGGGCCGCGTCGGCCCCCGAGGTGGAGAAGCTCCTGGCGCTCCACGAGCTGAGCTCCTCCACGCTGCACCACACCCAGGGCTGCAGCGCCACGGACGGACAGGGCCTCCAGCCGGGCCTGGAGAAGCTCTACGAGATGATCCTGAAGAGGAAGAAGATGCAGCGACAGAGCAAGAAGAAGAGATGAGGGAGGGACTAAACCAGGAAGTGGTTCCTTTTTTTTTTTTGGTGTATTTTTGATTGGCAGGTACAGGAGGAGACAGATGGACACGTGAGAGGTGCTTGGAGAAGCCGGTTTCCACGGAAACGTGGAAGCCGTTGGTGTTTCTCAGTGTGGGTGTGAAGGAGGTTTTGGACGACCACCACCCTGACAGCACTAGAGACAGCAGTAGTATCACTACCACTCTGACAGCACTAGAGACGCAGCAGTAGTATCACTACCACTCTGACTGGACCCTGTTTGTTGGGGACTACCTTATGACACGTGTTCTGCGAGTTTCAACAACCTTCCTCCTCCTCCTCCGTCTCTGTTTCCTAAAGAAAGTTGAACGAGACACTGGGTTCTGGAAGAACGGTGAATGATTCCATTGGTTTTAGATCCTGGTTCTGTATTGAAGGATTGTTTGTTGAATGAGTAACGTTGCCACGTCATCGTTGTCATCATCATCGTCGTCGTCGTCATCATCATCATCCTCATCATCATCATCCTCATCATCACCAATGCCATCTTTTTTAAAGAGAAACTGTTGCGCCCACACAGAGGACTCGTGGTTGTAGTCCTGGCTCCTGCGACCTACTCATTTGGCATCATACCACTTGGTTTAAGAGAACACCTTTTAACTTTATTAGAATTCAATTTGTTGCATGGAGGAAAGTTATTCCACCGTTTAGGATTATAAAACACTATTTTTGTTGTTAGAAAATGGAGCTATTGTACTTGCTGTTGAAAATTCCCTGTTCTGATTTTGTTTAGTTTTGTTTTGCTTTGTTGGACTCCACAGTGACATTGACATCACTATGCCGGTTGTCACGACGACCCTGAGGGCTGAGGCTGCTAGTTCTAGCCATGTCAAGTTTTAAAGTTTTTTTTGTTTGTTTTTTGTTTTTTTGTAGCAAGTTTTTCTTTGCTTGGTTAAGTGTTCTTTGAAGGTGAATGACTCCAGAAATTGTTACTACACTCGTTTTTTACATGCTGTACATATTTTTTTTGGTAATACTTATATAAATGAATAAATTATTGAAGACATTTAAACCGATTGACTTTAGATCATTTAGCTGGTATTGTATTTTATTTAATTGGCGCAGCGTTATATTTATTTACCTTGCACATAGACCCTGAAGTGTTCACACCTAGACGCTCTTTAGTTTTTTTTCCCAATTAGCATCAAGGATGGACAACATACATATAGGATATGTTTCTTTACAGACATCGAAGAGGTTTTTAATAAAGCTATAGCTAGGCTAATCACAGCACGATTAGTTTCGGATTAAAATGTTAAGATTTAATGAAGACATTTAATTTATTATTATCTAGTCTATCTCTTATCTAGTGCTACCTCTTCTCTGGTCGTTAACTTAACAGACAGTAGGATCTGGTCTCATGTAGTAGTAGTTATAATTTTGTTAAATCCTTTTTAACACTATTCCAAAATGAATGCACATAAGGAATTTAATTAAAAGGAAAAACAAACTATTGACTGAAAAAGTGTTGTGTGAAGCTTTTAACTTATAATACCTTACCCTTTTAACATAATATTCTTTTAGGCAAACCCTTTCACTACTAGATTTTATTACAGAAAGAAAAATGTTCCAAATGTTTTTTAACACAGTAACGAGTATACTACTGTTTTATATTTGTTTATCACCTTTTTTTAAACAGTTTTTTTTATTTGCAAAGTGTGTCTGTTGCCATGTGTATCCCTGGTGATTTTCGACTTCTGATACTTGGATTCAGTCTTTTTCTTCTTCATGTGGTCAGTGCCTCATACTAGCACCCCCTGACAACAAGTCAACACAAGTCTAGATTAGGATCTCTTAGCTATAAATTTGCATTTAACTATAATTTGGTAACTTTTATACCAACCAATGTTGTCTGTTGGAGACAGCAGCTTCTTAAACAATACAGTAAAAAAAAAGAAGAAAGAAAATAAACTAAGGATCTAAAGACTTTCTGTTATTTTGATCTCATGAATATTTGAGGGAGATTTGAAAGGCAAGCTGTGGGCACACAGGCTTCAAACAACAGAGAAATCAATACTAGCAAGATCTCCTGGTCTCTTTCAACATATTGTTCTCATTGAACTGCACTTCTGTAGGTCAAGCATTGTTGCAATGACTTTATAGCAAAGTCATTTTAACTTTAAATGCTAACTTTTCACATTTTAGCCATCTGAATATGTGTGTCAAAAGAATAGAAGAGAGATGGGGAGTGTGTTGCGCTACATCATAGAAAAGTACAAAACTGACATGGTGCCCAGGCTGACATAGGTGGACATCTTGATAATGATAAAGTAATGTCTCGATTATCTTACAAAAATCTTTATTATCAGCTTGTACCTATTCCCTTTACAAAAAACATCTTGATTATCTTACACAAAACTGTGTTTTATCAGTTTGTACCTATCCCCTTTACAAATAACATCTTGATTATCTTACACAAAACTGTGTTTTACCAGTTTGTACCTATCCCATTTACAAATAACATCTTGATTATCTTACACAAATCTGTGTATTACCAGTTTGTACCTATCCCATTTACAAATACTATCTCGATTATCTTACACAAATCTGTGTATTACCAGCTTTTACGAGAGCATTGACCCCTTAAGCACTCTATCTGGAGGCCCAAAGCCATTCAATGTGACCAACACTAGAAGAAGTCGAACCTATCCTTTGAAGGCTGTGCTTCCCTTCTCCTGGTTCCCATGGGAACAAAAGGTCCTGACGTTTGTGGTGTCATAGATTTAATGATTTTGGTTGTGTTTTTTATTTTTTTTATTATTCTGCCCCCCTCCCTCCCCCAGGCCACATGGGGACAGGTCACACAGAAACTGGAGACCAATACTAGACCATCCCCCACCACACACACACACACACACACACACACACACACACTTCCTCTACCATACTGTCCCCTTCAACAATATCCATTGCATGAATCCCCATGGTAGGAATGTACCTATAGTCATAATAGCTGTAGTGTTGGCTTTGTGCTGATCTGTGCAGTATACTTTCGGCCTACCATAGACACCTACTGACCTGGACAGCTAGAGTACCTCTCCTACTGCACACACACACACACACACACACCACACACACACACACACACACACACACACACACACACACACACTACTCACCAGGACAGCTAGAATACTTCTCCTCCTACTGCCTACCATAGACACCTACTCAACAGGACAGCTAGAATACCTCTCCTCCTACTGCCTACTATAGACACCTACTCAACAGGACAGCTAGAATACCTCTCCTCCTACTGCCTACCATAGACACCCTGACTAGGACAGCTAGACTACCTCTCCTCCTACTGCCTACCATAGACACCCTGACTAGGACAGCTAGAATACCTCTCCCCCTACTGCTTACCATAGACACCCTGACTAGGACAGCTAGAATACTTCTCCCCCTACTGCCTACCATAGACACCCTGACTAGGACAGCTAGAATACTTCTCCCCCTACTGCCTACCATAGACACCCTGACTAGGACAGCTAGACTACCTCTCCTCCTACTGCCTACCATAGACACCCTGACTAGGACAGCTAGACTACCTCTCCTCCTACTGCCTACCATAGACACCCTGACTAGGACAGCTAGACTACCTCTCCCCTACTGCCTACCATAGACACCCTGACTAGGACAGCTAGACTACCTCTCCTCCTACTGCCTACCATAGACACCCTGACTAGGACAGCTAGACTACCTCTCCTCCTACTGCCTACCATAGACACCCTGACTAGGACAGCTAGAATACTTCTCCCCCTACTGCCTACCATAGACACCCTGACTAGGACAGCTAGAATACCTCTCCTCCTACTGCCTACCATAGACACCCTGACTAGGACAGCTAGACTACCTCTCCCCCTGACCACAGCATGACCTCCCAGTGGGTTACTAAAAGAGTGTGAGGATAGTTTGATTAGATTTTAAATTATTTATTTTGGTCGATATATTCACACGTGTCACACACCAAATACTACCCTACACAACAAAATACAAACGTAGAACAAACACCTGTGTCGTCCTAATATAGACAGTGTACGGCCAGCCATAACGTTAACATATAACAATACGACAGCTTGACCTCCCTATTGGCTGACCAAAGACTGTGATGACGTCACTAGTAAATTGGTTTGTCCCGTCTGCGGCGGCCATGTTGGAATAGCTTAGCCGTGTCCCCCCCCCCCCCGTCGCCGGGGAGACACGTCGTCTAAACAGCTCAGTCCCCCGGCCCCCCCACACTCTTCTGCTGATAGCCAATCCAATTAGCCAGATTGGAGCTTCACCTCTTCTCCCCCCTGGTGATAGTTCACAGAGGGCTGCCCCAAGGATTAGTTTGTCAGCAGAAAAAAAAAGCCAGACGGTCTGTAGAATCCCCCCATCCCCCACACACACTCAGAACACAGAGTCATTGTGACTGGGAGGTTCAAATGAAATGAAATCACTAATCGGATTTTGTTAGCGTGCTAGCCAGGTGTTTTTTTGTGGTCAGGTGTTTCATATTCCAGGTGCTGTCTCATAACTTCTCAACATTTGATTCGGGTTTTTCAGTTGTTATGGGTTGTAAATGCTATGTCTTATTTTTTTCTCCTTTTTTTATCTCTGTGTATATTCTCATTAAAGGGTGGATTGAACATTCCAACCGAGAAGCTTTTAGGAGATCCAAAATAGAATGCTGCACTTCTGAAGAGAATGTTTGTTCACATTCTAAACCTCTGCTTTTCTAAGCATTCCGTGCACACCCTGATCTCACCATGTTCTTTCTGAATCTGTAAATACTGTGGCTGGTATTTCAATAGTAAACTTGCGGAAATGTCAACTCAGTGACTGAGTGTTTTGAAGTATGTCAAGCGTGCCAATACTCCCACAAATGTACTAGGGAGGAGCGTTCTTCATTAATTAAACCACACTCATTGTGTACAATACATTGGGATAATACTGGCACTCTCTTACAAGAATAATCTATAATTATTAACTTTTTGGATCAACTTATTTAACAAACATAGTGTTTGTCTTTAAATGTACCAGTTAGCTATGAGGCTAGTTAGCCTCTGCCATCCATTGGCAGGTGTACATGTTGTTAGCGCAACCGATCAAAACAAGTCTCTACACGTGTTGTCCCTGTACAAACTAATTGTTCATGGTTAACTGATTTTGGCAGGGAACGCCTTTTCTCTGTCCTTGCTGCGTCACTCTACATGAGGAGAGCCACTCTGACACAATCTACCCACGTAGGTTAAGAGGTAAATCCTTCCTGTCATTCCGGTTGGCACGCTCCAGTGCTGTGGGAATGGGAACGTCTCCAGGACATTACTGAGAACAGGACGCTGTGGCAGTGGGAATGGCTGGAACATGTCAGCACAACACACGCACACACCCCCCAACACAAACACACATTCACAAACGCACACCCACACACATATGCTGGAGTCTATTATCTGTATCAACTCACATACACACGCATCGACAGACACACAGAGACACAAACACCTACGCATTAAACACACACATATACACACACACACACACACACACACACACACACACACACAGGGGTGGGAGGGGTGTAACTAGGGAAACCCAGCAGGGCATGGCGTTGTGCCAAAGGTTCAGCTGACTGGGTTCACCTTTGACCCTAGAGCACAGCTAGTTCCCTCTGCTGCTCTACCTTTGACCCTAGAGCACAGCTAGTTCCCTTTGCCTCTAGAGCACAGCTAGTTCCCTCTGCCACTCTATCATTGCTTCTGGCACAGCTAGTTTCCTCTGCTACTTGAACTTTGCCTCTAGAGCACAGTTAGTACCCTCTGCCACTTAATATATTTCTCTGTAGCTCCAGAGTGTCCTCAAGGTTAAGAGCAAGAGCAATGCCTTCTAATTAGGATTTAATCATTAAGTGTGTTAATTCAGTCATTAAAATATCAATAAACATTCATATCATTGTACAGTCTTTCTTGTATGAACTGCTGATATTTTCTGGGTCATTGAGTATCTTGTTATCTACAGACAGGAGGCAGAAAGAGCTACTTTCACGCTACAGTAATGCCCTACACTATCCTGTTCACTCTCCAGTAGGGAATGAAGCCCCAGTGTGTGTTTAGGGGAGGAGGACATGTTTTGGCTGTTGTGAGGTACGATAAAGGTCTCTGTCTCTAGATCGTCTTTTCTCAGCACTGGTGTTTGTCTGTGGAGGAGGACAGAATGTGCACTGCGAGGAGAGGAAGTCTCTGTTTTTTGTGAGCGCAACCCAAACACCACATGCCATCCGAGGCAAACACATTTTTGGTGCATGCAGTTCCACATTCTATTTATTTCTTATATTTTCTGTTATAATTTGCACTTGGTATGCGTAGTGTACTGTATATGTGTATGTACTGTGTCAGTCTGTGTGTGTGTCAGCCAGTGTGTGTGTGTGTGTCAGTGAGCCACTTTGTGTGTGTGTGTGTGTGTGTGTGTGTGTGTGTGTGTGTGTGTGTGTGTGTGTGTCAGTCACTTTGTGTGTGTGTGTGTGTGTGTGTGTGTGTGTGTGTGTTAGTCTGCTCTAAGCAGCTCTGCTCTGCCTGGACCTCACAATGTCTGCCCTATCTCCTGTCTGAGCTCTGCCTGGACCTCATAATGTCTGCCCTATCTCCTGTCTGAGCTCTGCCTGGACCTCGCACGGTAATGTCTGCCTCCCACAGGATAACGCTCCGGAATGTTCCCATCCCGTCAGAACCCCCCAGTTAGAACTGTGAACGGTCCATTCCGGAACGTTGGCGCGACGTGAGCTAATTGAACTAATCGTCCTCGTTAGACCTGACAGCGCCGCTGCACCAACGACATGAGAAGTTACGCTCAGGACCCGTTGGTAAAGTAGGGGCAGTGTGGAGTGTGATAGTGGCTGATGGGCTCTGCTGAGGAATGTCAAAAAACATGCCACATCCTCCTACCAGTGCCCTGACCAGTCACTGACAATTCACCTGGAGTCGGTCTGTGTGTCCTATGTGTGTGAGCATGTCCGTCGTAATATGTTGGGTGAGCAAGTCTGGCACAAATTGGCTGCCGTGGTATCACTCAGACTGAGTATTGTGTTTGATAGCTGTCGGTCCATTCGTTGTTCGTTCTGTGGTATTAATTGGCGACCAAAATTGTGTAAAGCGGGGGTCGTTGATAGACAGTGAGGGATAGAGGGGGAGATACATTGGCATTGAGTGAGGGAAGTGAGAGGAGGAGAGAGAGGAGGATGGGGAGGAGGCTGTGTGGTGACACTGATGTTTGTCTTTTGGGTGAAGTACTCCTGTGTTACGTACTCAAGATGTCTGGGATCTACTGTCTGTAACCTGCAGAGCCAGACTGACTGTATGCATGCTAGATCATTATCAGCATCATTATCAGCACCATTAACAGCAACATTATCTGCATCATTATCAGCATAATTATCGGCTTCATTATCAGCTTCATTATCAGCACTGGGAGATAAGGCAGAAAGGTCCTAATTAAAGGATGACGGTCAGACAGACGGGCCTTTCTTCATAATCGAGTCTGCTGGACTGACATCAATGGACCTGTATTACAATAAAGAGTGATTAAGTTCAACAGATTCCCTTTGAATCTATGGTCACTTCATTATGAAACAATGGAAATATATTTTATTATATAATTATATACAATCATATTATGATAAAAGAGGGACCATGTAAGATTCCCTTGGATGGTCAATAGTCCGTTCATTATAAAACCTCAGACGAGAGAGAGCGTCATTTCTTTCACCTTGCAACTTCTGCTGGTCTGAGATCAGCTTAAGTATCTTGATCTCTGATAGTGAACCATTCTGCCTGGCTACCTCCACTGATCTGCATTCAGCTTATAACCATGGATCCCATTACCAGGGAGAACATGATGATTGTTGTTTCCAAATGAGGGTCTGTCTGGGAAACAGCACATTATACGATGGTGACCAGCACATTATACGATGGTGACCAGCACATTATACGATGGTGACCAGCACATTATACGATGGTGACCTGCACATTATACGATGGTGACCTGTTTCTCACACACACACACACACACACACACACACACACACACACACACACACACACACACACACACACACACACACACACAGTTAGTGGCCACGCAAACAGCTGCTGAAACGCCTGAGGTAGTGATGTCAACATCAAATAAAGTACACAAGTTCTGATGAAATGATTCAAGAGTTTTATTTGTTGAGACTCGACTGTGCGCGTCTCTGTGTCAGCGTGATAGTTCCTGTGTGTGTGTGTGTGTGTGTGTGTCAGCGTGAGTATTCCTGTGTGTGTGCGTGCGTGCGTGCGTGCGTGCGTGCGTGCGTGCGTGCGTGCGTGTGTGTGTGTGCCTGAGCGTTTGAGTCAGCTAAACCGTTTTTTCCCCTGAGCTGAACTGCTGTTAGGGACCAGCTTGATTTGAGCTCTGAGGGGCTGGAAAGATGATCATCCCGTCTTCTTGACAGGGAGTCGTTGAGCCAGCGTATACCTGTAAACACTGATGTGGGCGAGGGAATCGCTGAGTCAGCATGTAGCATTGAACACTGATGTGGACGAGGTAATCGCTGAGTCAGCGTGAAGCATTGAACACTGATGTGGACGAGGGAATCGCTGAGTCAGCGTGTAGCATTGAACACTGATGTGGACGAGGGAATCGCTGAGTCAGCGTGTAGCATTGAACACTGATGTGGACGAGGGAATCGCTGAGTCAGCGTGTAGCATTGAACACTGATGTGGACAGGGTTACCAAATGGTGAGACAGAGCCACCCGCTGCAGCAGCTAAATGAATCCCTGGTGTGGACTCCACAGGGGGGTCAGAACTAACACTGGGGTCTCGGTGGGTCTGCACACCTTCCGTTGCAACTTGAAGACGCACTCCACTTGGCCTCTGAAACGTAGCATGTAGCAGTTACACCTGGTAACATTTGCCTTTTTATTGCTCTGTTTGAAGCTCTCTCTCTCTCTCTCTCTCTCTCTCTCTCTCTCTCTCTCTCTCTCTCTCTCTCTCTCTCTCTCTCTCTCTCTCTCTCTCTCTCTCTCTGCACGTGCTCATTGGTTTAACGCGGCCGCTTGAACAGCAGTTTATTCACCACTATGGCTCCCTCAACTGCCCTGTGCACCGCTGCATACACACTACTCTTGCTTTGCTGCTTAACACCCACCTCCACCTTAGTCTCCAGCTATTTCAGGTCTGTTGTTCAGTATCTGTCAGGGGGAGTCTGCAGATATCTGCCCCCTACCCATGGTTTCACTGGAGTGTGAATTTGACCTTGAGCAGGGAATGAATTCAGAGTACCACACCCTTGAAGCCAAATCTGTATTACCATGTTATTGTAATAAACGTTTAAACTATTGTGAGTTGTCCTGACTGAACTGTAGGTTAGGGAGGATCGTGTTCAGTTTTGATCAGGTCAGGTTAGGTCAGCTTAAGCCAGGTTAGGATCGTGTTCAGTTTTGATCAGGTCAGGTTAGGTCAGGTTAGGTCATTTCAGTTCAGGTCAGTTTGGTTTTGTAGTGTATTCTAGAAGCTGTATTGTAGTATTAGTATACAGGTATAGTATGTATATAGTGTTATAGTATTCTAGAAGCTGTATTGTAGTATTAGTATACAGGTATAGTATGTATATGGTATTATAGTATTCTAGAAGCTGTATTGTAGTATTAGTATACAGGTATAGTATGTATATAGTGTTGTAGTATTCTAGTAGCTGTATAACAGTATTAGTATATATTACGTATATGGTATTATAGTATTCTAGTAGCTGTCAAATATGACTCTGCTCTTTTTCATTTAGTTTTTATTTATTCTAAGTTGAGTTAACAAGTGGAAGAACCCCCAAAATAAAGGAATATCAAATGAAAAAGCTTGTTAAATGATGTACAATTAAAATAAAATGCACTTGTTAAATTGAGTTAAGGGGTTTAGGATAAAGAAATGTGGGGTTTAAGGACAGAGAAACCTCTTCCTCATCCCTCTCTCTCTCTCTTTCTCCTCCATCTCTCTTTCTTTCTCCTCCCTCTCTCTCCCTTTCTCCTCCCTCTCTCTCTCTTTCTCCTCTTTCTCTCTCTCTTTCTCCTCCATCTCTCTCTTTCTTTCTCCTCTCTCTCTCTCTGTCTTTCTTTCTCCTCTCTCTCTCTCTCTTTCTCCTCCATCTCCCTTTCTTTCTCCCTATCTCTCTTTCTTACCCCTCCATCTCTCTCTCTTTCTCCTCCATCTCTCCCTTTCTTACCCTTCCCTCTCTCTCTTTCTCCTCCATCTCTTTCTCTCTTTCTCCTCTCTCTCTCTCTCTCTTTCTCCTCCATCTCCCTTTCTTTCTCCTCCATCTTTCTCCTCCATCTTTCCCTTTCTTTGTCCACTCCATCTCTCTCTCTCTTTCTCTTCCATCTCTCTCTTTCTCACCCTTCCCTCTCTCTCTTTCTCTTCCACCTCTCTCTTTCTCACCCTTCCCTCTCTCTCTTTCTCTTCCACCTCTCTCTTTCTTACTCCTCCCTCTTAGATAGGCCGCTGTGTAGACATAAACCTTTTACACACGACATAGCAATCTCATCTAAGTGCCTGGCTCAAGGGCACAGCATATACAGCCAGCC